>PISX010004363.1:0-122904 GCA_004024625.1 Mellivora capensis
AAAACAAAACACTGGCGACAGGAAAAAATATAAACAAAATCAAATTCTAAAAAAAAAAAAAATTAATACTTAGCCCAGGGTTAACATCAGCAATGTAAAAAAATGGGGAGGGGAAGAGGACATGGAATGGTCTAAGCAAATTCATACTCAAAAGGACAGACTGTTTTGAGCCCTTTAGAAATACACCTTCCAATGTTTCCCCCCTTCTCTCTGCCTGCCTCTCTGCCTACTTGTGATCTCTCTCTGTCAAATAAATAAATAAAATCTTAAAAAAAAAAAAAAGATTTTAAAAATACCCCTTCCACATATCCAAAGCACATGTGCTAATTACAAATCCTGCCCTCTCCCTCCCCAGGCAGATGGCCACTCCTCCTTGCCACAGTGAACTTGGTAGTACTGAACTGAAATGGTCTTTTTTACCAGTTATCTGCAATTCCAGCTTCTCTTGGTTCTCACACAACTCTGCCCTGGAGGACACCAAATTAGTGAGGTTTGTGCTCATTTTAACACTCTAATAATTAAGACCTCTCCCAAAAGGAGTGCCCAGCACTCTCCCCAAGACAGCTGTGGACAACAGGGCCGAGAGGGAGACGAGTTAGAAGAGACCTGGGCCCTCACAGAAGGGACGGGGGGGAGGGTCAGAATCCACATCCGCCCTTTCCAGAGCTTCCCTCAAACCACCACCAGGGAGAGAACACTGGACAACATGAATGGCGCATGGAGATGAAGCAATAGGACCAAGTGAAAATTAATGAGCTGGCGTGTTGACAGAGGCCCCATTGTGCCGCACGGTGAAGCAATCAAAGGGCAAGGGCACCACACACAATGTCGAAAGGGCCTTGGCAGCCACAGGTACGAGAGGGGAGGACATGCTCAGTCGTGTCACCAACATGGCTCCTTCAAGGAAGGAATGCATACTGTGTGCGTGCGTCTGTAATGGCCAGTGCAAGACAACTCTGGAAGTTGATTTTCTTCAATGAACTTCAAGAAAGCAATGACCAAAATACCAAGAAGGCTCAACTGTTTGAGACGCTAGAAGGACCACGACGGCGGGTGACACTTGCCTAGGAGCCACTGAGCAGCTAGAGAGCCGGGCAGGCAGGTTGGGAGTCATCACTCACCGGGTGGATGCCAGAAGGCCAGAAGCTTCCCCCACTCAAGGGACTCTAGGTGCTCCCTTATCTGCTTACCATCACCCCATCCTGCGGTGTCAGGAACAGCCACTCCCCCCGCCCACACACCCTGCCATTCCCAGCTCTGCCAACAGCTGCCTCCCCCACCGCCCCCAGCCCTGCAGGCCTGGGTTGCTCCACTCCTCCAGCCAGACTCTCCTGGAAATCCAGCGGCCTGGGCCACACAGCCGCTGAGAGCACAGAATACCGAATGCCTCAGCTCCAGTCCTAGCCCAGACACTTACCAGCTTTGTGACCCAGGGCGGGCTGCTTTCCCTCTGTCTGCCTCAGACCCCTCCACCTGGAATGAACGCTTCGCTTCTGGCCTCAGAGCTCCTAGCGTGTCGGTTTACGTGGAATGACGTGAATACTGACTGACACTAACTCAAGGCGACATAAGCTCGTACTATGAAGGCCCCCAACCCCTCCTTCTCAGGGGGCACTTCCCTCAGAAAGCCCTCCCTGATTCCCTTTGTGGTTTAACTGCTCTGCACTGGAGCCAGGAGCCCCATCTGCTGCTAACACCTCTCTGGTGGCATTTATAGCTGACTTATAGCTTATTTTGTATTCATGGCTATTTATATCATCGTTGTCCCTGTGACTCTCAGTCAGGCAGCGTACTAACCACACCCGTTCCCCACAGCCTGCAACACTGGCGGCACAACCTTGGGTAGCCTTCTCCTAACTTCATTTGTGCCATACACACTGGACCATGACTCTGCTATCTCATAATTCTCTCAAAACCCCCGTGACACTCCGGACCGTTACCCCAAGGATACAGATGAGGCATCCAACACTTACTCTGTCTTGGATGGACAACTTACCCAAGTTACAGAGCTAGTTAGCACGCTGCTGTCTAATTCAGGTTTGCTGAAAGTAAAGAAACAGAGCAGGCACACAATAGGGCCGCAGGTCAGAATCGCAATGGCCTTCAGGGCTGAGCCAGAGCAGACATTAGCACATGGAAATGCACAGAAAAAGGGCAGCAAGGGGCGGGGAGATGCTTTTCCCATTTTATTTCAGACACCTCTGTGTTTTAACAATAGTTAAACACCAGAAGTACTTAGGTACTAATCACATAATTAAAAATTAAGCATCGTGTTGCCCTCATCTCCTACAAGACCTTGTAACCACTCAGATTTTGTTCTAATAAAACGTTAAGAGATTCCCGGACAAAATGCTTACTGCAGTCCAGCTTTGAGTTCGACAGACCGGGCTGCCAGTCCGAGTGCTGTGTGACACTGTTCAGGGTACCAGAACTCTCAGAGCCTGGAATCCCTTGAGCAGGAGGGGAACTTGACCTCCTGCTCTGGGTTTTCATGAGGCTCCGGTGACATGGCATGTGGTTCTGATGTGGTCTGCACACAGGAGGCCCGAGTATGGCAGCCTCCCCCATGGCTTTGAAGGGTTCATTCTGGTCCATATCCATGAGTTGGTCCTTCTCCAAAATGATCTACGTGGGCGAAAACAGAATGCCACCAACCACTGCTGCCCATAAACCCCCACTCCCGAGACTCCCCTTCTGAGAAGGCCGGCCACCCTCCAGGAGCCAGGCAAGATCCAGGCTATAAAAGCGGCGACAGAAACCTTCTTGCAAACGAGGCCCCCAATGCCCCACGGTCTCTGTCATCCCATCTGTGCCTCTTGCACAAGGTTTCAGGGACATAAAAAGCATTCAGATAAATGGGTCTCCGCTACTGAGCTCTTACATGGGGAAAAACATCTAAATCTAAATCAATTAATATGTATGAAGTCCCAGCCACTGGAGCCTTCAGCAAGCAGGGGGAGAGGAAAATGAACGAGGGGCCAGGTCCCAGCCCTCCAGGGCCAAATTGGCTGCAGAGGGCAGCGCAGCCCACAACAAGAGGCCCTGTGCTTGGCCCTGGCTACCAAGGTCAAGGCTTCCGGTGCGGCTGGCATCTTCCGACACTGCTGCTTAGCACCTTGGCCGGGAACTGCACGAGCAAGTGAGACTCAGAAGCCTGTGAAGCGGTGTGGTGCGGGCACGCTCTTGTTTATACAGTGTGCTGTGGATAGCACGGGACCCGACCGTTCCACATCTACGAATGCCATCCCATCGATAGGCACAATCCTTTCAGCCACGAGGATGTTCATCACAGTGCTGTTTACAGTACGAGAAAAATGGAAACAATCCCAACAGTTCCCTAGTGAGGGTCAGGTAAATTGTGTCACACCTTAGAAGGCTTTGGGTGATCACTGAAAAAGACAGCAAGTATCTGATGACTCGGCTGGGCAGGGGCTTTACAGGAGGCATTCACCGGACACCCAACCAGACGCTTCATGAAAAACAGACAGCTGTGAGAGATGGAGAGGCTATGCCATAGTCCGGGGAAAGGGACTTGTCCTTCGACTGACAACTGGACCCACAGCTGTCTGGGGTCGGGAATCGATCACCAACTCACAACCCAATCACTTCCCACCTGCAGCATTTCTTTCTTTCTTTCTTTCTCTCTTTCTCTCTTTCTCTCTCTTTCTTTCTTTCTTTCTTTCTTTCTTTCTTTTCTTTTCTTTCTTCCTTCCTTCCTTCCTTCCTTCCTTCCTTCCTTTCTTTCTTTCGAATGGAAGGAGGAGCAGAGGGAGAGGGAGAGAGAATCTTAAGCAGGCTCCATGCCCAGCATGGAGCCCAACTTGGGGCTCAAACTCATGACCCTGAGATCATGATCTGAGCCAAAATCAAGTCGGATGCCTAACCAACTGAGCTACGTAAGTGCCCCCCCCCTTTTAGGATTCCTCAACCAGATAAGGTCCTGTGGTCAAACAAGTTTGAGAATCACTGTATTGTGTACTGTCTAGCCACACCTCCACCACCCTCCCCTACCCCAATTCTCAGATCTGCAATGCAACCCGATGTGCTGAAATCTCAAGAAGCCCTACGGTAAGGAAACCGCTTACCTCTGCATTTCTCACAAGCATCTGGCTGCAGACCCTTCCCTGAAACCTGTCTGAACATCTCAATGAAGAGCTGGGGAATGCTGACAGACTAAGAATTACCCCAGATGTGGCTGGGAGGCATGGGAACCCCATGCCTCCCCCTCACTGGGGATCACCCCTCCACCTGGGAGCTGGACTAAATCAGAGGGCCACGGGGGACAGGAGGGGAAGCATAAAGGTGGGAAGTTCAGGGGCAAGACTCTCGGCCCCCCACTTCCCTTACACTAGTGGACAGCTATGTTTTCTGTTTTACTACTTGGTCGCCCACATAAGACCTCATTTAAAGAAAGGGCTCTCCTGCTACAAAGAGAAAAAAAGTAAGTTAAAAACCACTGAATCCTATGCCTGTAAGGTCCCTTCTAACTGTTCCGATTGACTTTCTTTAAATGTGTATTTCAGGTGGGAAAGAGTCCTCTCAAATGGAGGGGCCACACCAGTCTTCCTGGAGAAGGTGAGGGCTTGAGCTGAACTTACTCCAAAAGAGGCTCCACGGGTTTAGGATTGGGGATGAACCAGGGAGCCTTCCTGTGGGCAGGAAGGCGGGGAGCGGGGTGACACTGCTGGGGGAGATGAGAGGGTCTGCTCAGCTAAGTGGATGGATAAAAAGGCACCTTGGAAACCAAGGTCAAGAATATCCACGTGGAGGCTGACAGCAAGAAATCGGCTGATGTTTGAAGAGTTACGTGATCAAAACAAGAGAGCCACTAGTTAGGTGACCGTGGCGGATGGTTTCTGTGGCTCAGCACGGAGGAAAGGCTGAGGTGAAAAAGTGCTCGTGGTCTGGCTATCCAAGGTCAGATGCAGAATTCAAAGTTCAACTTGAATGAGAACTTCAAACTCAACCTCCACCTCAAACCTGGTGTAGGAAGATACCCAGCACAGGCCTGGATATTCACTCACCAACCAGTCCGAGAACGTGTCCTTGGCCTTCTGGCCGAGAAGGGATCCCCCAGGATGCCCCCCCCATGGCCTCCTGGGCGCACACACCCCTCAGTGTCATCACCCCTGCACCACTCAGGATCCCCCCATCCTATGAGGGTCTTGGTATGGCGTGGAGCTCAGGGGGTCTGGAAGAGAAAGGAGTTGTGTGGCCTCCTCTACGCTTCCTCCAACCAGGAGGCTTCGATCCTGTCTCAGCAGTTAGTGCGTCCCACCTTCCATCCCCTTCTGGGGCCCCATCTGGCACTCTGACTCAAGCAGCCCTTCTTCAGTCAACCACCTCGCCTCTTACAGAGACTCTCCCGGACCTTCTGGAAGCTGGTAGCTGGCTCTGGCAGGGAGGTCCAGGGCCTCCAACTGGAATCCAGTTACAGTACGCATCTGACTTCCACTTATCTAGAAATCCAAACAACCAGGAAACGCACATGACGTCACCGGCCAACTTCCAGCTGGTGCGGGACAACGATGACAAGGACCTCCTCTCACCGGCCGATGTTCTTCAGCTGACCGTGGCTGGCTGAACGCGCGAGTGAAAATAACCACGAACCCGGGGCACGAGAAAGAGTCACCGTGATCGGCGTGCCATGTCTGACACAGGCAAGGGAGGAGCGTGGGTGTGCGTGCTGAGCACCTGCCATCTGTCCCGTACCCCGCGACTAGCCTCCCGGCTGGATTTTACTCACAGCCTCATCATACGTTGGACGTGTGACTGGGGAAAGTCACAAAAGCCACCTACCTGCCTTTTCATCAACAAACCAGGATAAGAAGCCTTGTCCGTCACTCCCCCAGGACTGCTGGAGGGTGCCAACAAGCTCGTGTACGGGAGCCCGCGTTCCAAAGTACCCAGTGCGGGGGATTATGATATTTGAGGGATTACAGCTCCTCTCCACAAGAGTGGCCCTGAGGCACTACACGATCCTGAAGAGGCTTCTAAATCAACAAAAAATTAGCACGAGCACGGGAGCTGTGAGGGTGGCAGCCCCGATGAGGTGAGGCTCAGTTCCAGACTTGGAAAGGGTTCTCTGCTCCCGGCACACAGGGCCGAGGGCTGCTGGGATCTCGGCGTCTTCACGGATGCTTCCTGGCATTGCTTGCTGCTGTGCTGTGGGGGCGCACACAGCCTGGGGACCTGAATGCCCAAAGCCAGAGGGCCCAGGGTGCAAATCGACAGGGCCGCCGCCTCTCCCCAGTGGTGGGGAGGTGGGAGAAAAGCCATGGCATTGCTGCCAGAACACAACCCAAAGGGGGCCTTGAGGTCTCCCAGCAGCCCCAGAGCTGCATTATTCTTCTCTCTGCGTTATTTTTAGAACTGTACTGGGTCACCATACTGGACTTTCTGCATAGGAGCTGCACGTTCTTGCAAGACTGAGGTCTTCCAGATCTGGATTTGGCCAAGGGCAGGGTCATATACCCGCACCCAGGACAACGACATTGCTGGTGGAGGAGAGTCACCGTCACGAGCTCAAGCATCCAAGTGGGAGGGGGTGGCTGGCGCCTGGCTCTCGGGGTTTGGATGCTGGGTCTCCCGAGCTGTGTGAGCCTGGAAAAGTCTCCGAACTTCTCTGTGGCCCAGGTTTCAACCACAAAACGGCATAATGCCTGCATCACAGGTTATGGCGGTTAAGTCACTCCACGAAAGCAAGATCAGAACCTGGACAGACTAAGAGCCCACAGGTCCACAAGCACGCTTTGCCCTACACAGCTGGCATGTTTAGAAGGCTGTCTCTGAGAAAGCCTGGGTCAAGTGTTAAACCTCACCTAATGACACACGGGAGGGCCTTCTGGAGCCTTCCCGTGATGTAACACAGAAGGGCAGGGACAGGAGTGAGACACACCCAGCTCAGAAACTCCCCAGGTCTTGCCAACTACTGTGACTTTGGACGCATTACCCACCCTCCAAGCTGTTTCCTTTTCTATAAAGTGAAGCTAAAATCACCCCATAGGGCTGATGAGAGGACCATCAATAATAATTACTAATATCGAGAGATAAGACACAATAATGAAAATGACTACTGTTTACTGGGGCCGCGCGTGCCAGTGCTGTGCTGGGCACTTTGCCCACGTTTTATCTAATCCTGCCCAAGTCCCACAGGCTCCTGGCCTCTCAAACAATGACAGTGGGGGAGGGGAACCTGCCTTACAGTTGAATTATTTTCTAAGTTGCAACCACCCCTCCTTTAGTTGCTGGGGGTGACAGCCCCCTGCTCACAGAGCTCTCTCTGCACATGCCCCACAAGCAAACTCCATCCAAGAACCTCACTTCATTTCGTGGACATGTGCTATTCTCACTTTACAGATAAAGGGAGGCGGAGAGGACTCCCCAACGCGCCCAACTAGTGGGTCTTACCACTAGTTCATGAACTTCTGTCTCTCAGCAACTAGATCGGGATCCTGTCAGGCCAGGCAGTGACTCAAGGCCGTGGGGGGTGGAGGGGGTGTCTCTGGAGCCTGGCTCTAGGGGTTTGAATGCTGTGTGTTCCTGGAAAGGTCCCTTAACTTCTCGGTGGCCCAGGTTTTCAACTGCAGAATGGGATCACGCCGGCCTCACAGGGTTGGTTTCGGGAATTAAGTCACCTCACACAAGCAAGACCAGAGCCCAGCACAGACTAAGAACCCACCTGTCAGCCGCTACCAATGCCCACTGCCCACAGTCCTCCCAGACAAAGATCTGCACCTGCCTGGGATGTGCTTCCCTCTGCTTTCTCTTTCCCTGTCTTCTCTGAAGCCCCGCTGCAATGTCCCCTCCAGAAAGCCCCCCAAACCCTGCAGCAGCCAGACACAGCCCTCTCAGGGCTCCCCTCAGATTCTGCCGGGGTCAACCCAGCACAGACCAAGACCTACCCACTCGATGGTCAAATCCATCTGCCCTTCTGGACCATCAGCTTGATCCTCACCCAGTTTTGCATCCCTGGACACCAGGCTTTTGGCAGGACCTAGACGACACTCAACAGATGTAACTGACTGGCCAGCCACCCTTCCCAGGTTTCCAGTTCTTACACCAGCCATCTTTCACTAAGGAGCTGGGAGCGTCAGGGAAGCTGCCGAGCATCACACACCTGCACTACTAATGTACACCTGTACCTTGCCCCGTTTTATGGACAGGTAAACTGAGGCTCAGAGGGGCCAGGTAACTAAGCAAAGGGCACAGAGCTGGAGAACAGCTGGGCCAGGACAAGAGTAAAGTCTACCCGATTCCAGCAGACCTTGCTGCCTAGTCGTCCTCTACTTTGCCAATGCTTTTCTCCCTTTTCTATTCTTTTGTGTGTACGGTAAACAGCCATGTGGCATCTTTTTGCACAAAGTGAGGGTCCCTGTGTGTAATCTCCCCGCTACTGGGAACAATTAATAGCAAACCAACGGACCCCCACACTGGATGGCTCTGATGTGCCCAGGCCCTCCTCCCCGTGTCACCTGCACTAACCCACTGCCACAGACACTCTAATGCCACCCGACTGACTGACAGCCAGGCTTCCACCTTCTTCCCTCTTCCCCTCGAGGGCCCCCAGAACCAACAGGGGAAGTTGGTTGCTAATGGCAACGGCCTTGGGAGCAAGGTGAGACCTAGCAGGCAGATGCTGAGGGCTGGAGGGAAATTTGCAAGAGCCTCTGAGGCCTCTTTCCATCAATCAAGTCAGCCTCTTCCCTGCCTGGGCCTCAGTTTCCTCTTCTATAAAAAGCAGGCACTGCCCTCCCTGATTCTAGTTGTAGAGCTGAGAAGCGTTACCGAAATCTAGCCAACTGGGCCTGGAGAGATGCTGGATGGACTTAGATGGGTCAGCAAGTGTTTTTAAAAACCAGGAATGCCACTCAGCAGACCCACCCCCTACATCCCCCTAACCCCGCCAAGGGATGCACACCGAGGCCTCAGAGCTGCGTGCCATGAGCTGGGCCTGTCCCGGGCTCTATGTGATTTGCGACCACTGGAGCTAGAGCTGCTATTATTTTCAGCCCATCATCCCTACCAGCCTAGAAACCTGCTCTGGCAGGAAAGACAAGCTATACTTACACCCAGGAAGTTCACAAGACAGAGGCACACGGGGTATCTGGGGGGTGGCAAGAGCGGCCGGCTGGCTGGCAGGCTGGCTCCTGACTCCCACAAGGCAGACACGGGCTCCTCTGAGCACCCACCCTGAGAGGGCCGTCTCAGCCCCTGTGCCCTTAGATACTAATCCCTTCGGCTGGCCACAAAAGGGCCGCCATCCTTTCCTTCATCCTATCCACCGCCCTGCCCCTCCCAGCTCAAGTTCGTGACCTGCTCAAGCCTTTCCAGGATTATCAATACCAAATACCTAACATTTTCCTAAGAGAAACTGGTTCACAAATCACCCTAAACGATCGCCCCACCTCACAGATGAACATGCGATGCTGTGGGTCAGAGAACGATGCTGTGGGTCAGAGAACGCTGCCGACAGTGAAGCTGTCCGTGGGCACAAGCTTTCCCCCAGGCCCCAGCCTCCCTCCCTGAGGCAAGCCCACACCTGCACCCAGCCTTGGCCCCTGGAGACCCGAGGGGGAGCTGTCGCTGATGTCCACGATACCCACACCCCCCTCCCAATCTGCATGATCAGGGGCACTGGCTGCCCACCAGGGCAGGAATTTGCTTTGAAATGCTTTCCATGGACACTTTGTTGAAAGGTAACAGCCTAAGCTTGAGGACACAAATATGGAACTCTGGCCTGGGGGAAGGGAGAAGGGCCCCCTTGGGAAGATGTAAATGGCAGCATGGCACTCCACGCCCTGGGTGAACAGGCAGGAGTCTTACCTTGCAACAGAGAACCTTGTCTTGTGAAAAAGCAGGCAAGACAGGAGAGAGGAGAAGAGAGGAGGGGAGAGGACAGGCGAGAGGGGAGGAGAGGCCAAGTGAGACAGGCTGGAAGTCGTTGACCCTGATGACCCCTGAGCTCAGCTCCCGCAATGCCCACTAGTTTTCTGCCCTATGGTCTCCACTTGTCCGGTCTCTACTTTTCCACAGAGGAGTCTAGGGCCCGCTTCTGTCCCCAGATGTTGGGCAGGCCCCTCCGGTCGGAGCCTGGAGGACTCAGCGAGCTCAGCATTATGGCAAAAATCACCACAGTGAATCTCACTTGAGTCTCAGGACAGCCTGGCAGAAAAATGTCATCACCATTTTACCGATGGGGAAACTGAGGCTCAGGCAGGGAGGTGGCTCAGAGGTGGATGACAAAACCACTAGGTACTCTTTTATCCCTGCCTGACCATCCATTCAGTTACTGCTTTAACCAAGCCGTGGGGGGACAGGGGGGACGCAGGAGACAGTACTGCTTCGGGCAGGCACCGGGCAGCGAAACACGGAATTCACGCAAGGCCATCTCTAGCTCACCAGCCTGGGACTCCCATTCCGAGACTTGGTTGAGGCTGCTCTGGGCCACTCCAGCCACCAGCCCTCTGCCTCCAGCAGCCACCCTCAACTCCAGTGGATCCCCAAGTGGCAGGTTGTGGCCCCGGACAACAGGCCCTGGGAAACGACCTTAAGAGAGGGGACATGGGCCACAGTCTCCCCCCAGAAGTCTTGCCTTCGGGCAGAAAAGACAGTCAAGGCCAAGCACTTTGAAGTTCATACAGAAACTGCCTTTTATAAAGTACTAGTTTTGTGGGGTTTTTTAAAGATTTTATTTATTTGAGAGCAACACAGCAAGAGGGAACACAAGCAAGGAGAGTGGGAGAGGGAGAAGCAGGCTTCCCACGAAGCAGGGAGTCCAATGTGGGGCATGATCCCAGGGTCCTGGGATCCTGACCTGAGCCACAAGCAGCTGCTTAACGGCTGGGACACCCAGGCACCCCAAAGTACCAGCTTTTAAGGGGAGATGCACAGCCAGAGGCCTTCCTTTGGACTTTATCTTGACTCCACAGGTGGCTGTGGTGGCCCTGCCTGCAAACAGGAGCCTGGGCAGCAAAGACCTGTCCGCCGGGCAACAGGGCCAGGCCAACCCTGAGCCATCCATGGGGGCACAGGTGGTGCTGACCAGGCTCAAGGGCCTGGCGCCAGAAGGGGAGGAAAGTGGGGACAAGAGGGGAAAGGAGAAAGGAGGGGTCTGGGAGGGGAGGAAAGAGCCTTTGTGCTGGCCTCCCTTCCCCCACCACAATCCCCGGGAGCAACAATCAGTTATGCAAATAGTAACCCCTCCCCCCACCCAGAGCTGCCACCACTCCTAGGGCCCCCTCCCACTCCCTCTGGGTCTCTAGGTCCCTCTCTGGCATCTCCTTTGACCCTCTGCCCCCTCTCCATTCTTCCTCCTTCCTTCTCTCTCTCTCTCTCTCTCTCTCTCTCTCTCACACACACACACACACACACACACACAGCCATAAGGCCCTTAGGCCTTGCCCATTCAGAAAAGAACCCCTGCCCCTGCCCCCCACACCATCCCTCAAGGTCTCCAATCTTTAGAAATTAATTTTACCCTGATTTTTACCACCCCCATACTCATTTCTCATTTTGGGGCCAGAAACCGCTGGTCCGGGGAAACAGTGCACAGCTGGAAAAAGCAATGCATGGCTTAGAGCTTCATAAAGTAATGTGAACACACCAGCCACTTCCATTTCATTTTGCTAATTCTCTCAATGAAAGAGAGTATCTGAGGGAAAAGTCTGGCTTAGAGGCAGGGCCTGGGCGCGGGCCTGGCGGTCCAAGTGGACCGCTGCCATCCACATGGAAAGTCGGAGCTGGTGGATGACTTCTGGTGCAGGGGTGGGGCGAAGGGTCTTGGCCCCCACTGCTCTTCTTTTTTTCGCGAGATACATACTTCTGATTGTTTCAGTTTCAAATTACCATCAGCCATCTAAATCGGGCATCCCAGGGCCCGCTGCGCAGGTGCACCTGAGGTGGGTATTCAAAGCAGCCCTTATTTACAAAGGGTGATGCAAATGCACCCTGTAAAGCTGGACACACACACACACCCCGCAGCCACTGTCCATCCTCACCAAGGACCAGGGGTGTGCGTGTCGTCTGTCACCCGACATGGCGAGATGGCAAACAATGACCATGATGACGAAAACAGACATTGGGCACACGCAGAACCTGGCGGCCCCGTAGGTCTTGAGTTAAGCTTTTGTCAGCTTTGAAGTACAGACACATGCAAGACAGAACATGAATGTTTTTCTGAGTCCTATCTACAGACTGGTCAAGGCTTCTCTTACCTCCTGGGCAAAAAGGCTCCAAACCCAGGGAATTTAAAACATTCCACTCTAGGAATGCTGGAGGGCAGGCCCCGGGGACTGCTCTCAAGGGGGCGATGAGTAAATGGTCCCTGAGCCATGGGCCTCCTCTCGCTCCCAGGACTGAAAGTGCCACACCACCCCTTTCTGTCTGGAATGGTTCCCCCACTCCAAAACCCCCAATCAAAACCCACGGGGGTCCTGACCTTCCAGACAAGGACTGCCTCCAGGCTTCACCTCATAAGCCCTCAAAGTCACTCTGCAAACCAGAAGGGCCAGAGTGCTCCAACCAGTCCAATCTCCACCAGCGCATCTGCTGGGAGCTCACTGTCCACAGGGTACCATCCCACGTTCTTCACATACTGAATCCTGAGAAGTGAGCCTTCGGCACTATTGTCATCTGTTTTGGATCACACTGGGCACGTGGAAAGGGCAGCACCTCCCCCCGCTCACCAGCATCAAAATGGGGGGTCTCAAATCTGCCAAAGCGTCCCCAGCAACAGATACCAAGGAGCCAAATGTTACAAATCCGCCCGTTTTCATGTTCTAACGGATCCCTGTGGCTTTGGATAAAATTCCCAGAGACGAAATCCTACACAAATTTAAAAAATACCATCTTTCAAACGATTAGGATGGGAGTATTGGTGAAACGTGCTCGAAAAGTGGGTTAGAAGACAAAAAAGTGGCTTGGGTGACAGCATGTAAGACACTCACACCAAAAATGCACATGGAGACCTAAAGTCAATTTTTTTATGTAAGTCGAGAGCAGAAGAGAACACTTCTAAATTTACACATTATCTCCTGTAATGTGATTTTTTTTTGAAGATTTTATTTATTTGACAGACAGAGATCACAAGTAGGCAGAGAGGCAGGCAGAGAGAAAGAAGGGGAAGTAGGCTCCCCACTGAACATAGAGCACGATATGGGCTAGATCCCAGGACCCTGGGATCAGGTCCTGAGCCAAAGGCAGAGGTTTTAACCCATTGAGCCCCCCAGGCGTCCCTCCTGTAACGTGATTGTAAATGCGCATGATTAAGTTAATAACTCAAAATACTTTAAGTAGGGAAAAATACTTGTGGGCAACAACGGAGCCACACCAGCCAACCTCGGTTCTGCTCTGCCTCAGCAAACCCACAGCCGCCTCCACCTGACCTCCACAGGCCTCAGCTCCCTCAAGTCCAATGTGAGGTGCCCGGCCACACGGCCTCGGCAATCACACAGCCTCATACCCTTGGCCACCAGGTTTGAAACTAGGCATTGGAGTTCCCATTTCAAACACGAAAGACTCACTGGGGCTCATCCTCTCCATATTCTCAACTAGTTAACAGCTAGATTTTTCCCCAAGTTCAGTTTTCCTCTCCCAATCTCTGCTTAACCCCCAAGTGATGGATAGCACTGATTTAAAGATAATGAAGCCTATCTTGTCCCCAAAGTGGGTGCTCTGGGACCCAGAAGTGTGGTTTTGTCTCTTTGAGAGTTTGCCTATTGTTATTTCTAGGTGTCACACACAGAAACTTGTGACCAAAAGGGCCCCCAAACTGCTCAGGACAGGAGAAAGAAGAGCTCTTAAGGGGACCCCAGGGCCCTTCACCAGGCAAGGGGGGGTCCCCCTGCCATAGCTCCAGCCCCAGATCTAACTAGGGCAGCAGGCCCCCCAACAATGTTGTTTCTTCTGGAGGGGCTACCAACTGTAAGCACCAAACTTCAAAACTAACCACCACTTTTGGGGGGCTGGGGCCCCTCTGTCTGGTCCCTCTTAGTCCACGTGCAGACAGCCCGGCCAGGACCCACCAGCTACTTTTGTCCCACAGGGAGCAGACAAGGCAGGGGCCTGGGCAGCCACTGGAGGCTCCAGTTAAGTTTCACTGGTGAGTGAGTGGCGGGGGCACAAAGGAAGGAACCGCTGGGGGAGGGGAGGCTGCAGAGCTGGAGGGCTGGGACAAAGGGGACAAGAGACAAAGGGACAGGAAAAGGGAGCCCGCTTTCTCCTCTGAGGAAGGAACTCTCCATTTAGCCTAATATTTCACTCACACATCCCTGGGCCAGGAATGCACAATTACACATTCTGGGAGGCGGCTTCAGGTGACAGGGACACCCCTCCCGCCTCAGTGGCACATTGGTGGCTCTCCTTGCCACCCCCCACCCCGCCCCTGCTCCTGCCTGTCCAGGCCCCCTTTCCTCAGCCCACTTGTTCAAAGTCAGGGAGGCTGCCTTTGATCAGCTCCCTCTCTCCAGCCCCATCCGCCACCCTGAAGTGAGACAAAGAATTATTTATTTGGAGAAAAGACAAACCCTCAAAGTGTCAGCCAGTGACAGACATGATACTTTCTATACAGGAATGAGGAGGCAGGAGCAAGGCGCCGGGTTTTCTAGTCTGTGGGGGGCTATCACCAGCAACCCACACACCAGCCACCCTCTGTACCCTCAAACACTCTCAAATCCTACCTGCTTGGCCCTTTGGGTTTTTTTCCCCTTAAGACCACCACCTGCCCCACCAGGAGATTGCGATAATTAATCTATATTGAAGAGAGGGTCCGGCACCCGGATGAGGTCTGCAATCAAGATGGCAAAATCCGAAATGTGGGCGAGGTCAGACCAGAAAGACCTGGAATGTCTGGCTCGCGGTGTGGAGCCTCTGTCCCACAGTCAGGGAAACCTCGGGGCTGGTCTGTACTGAGGCTCCTGATTTGTTTCATTTTGATTTGATTTTGATTTTCGTAGGGGAGAGACAGGATGCCATCACATTTTACATTAACAAAGCAAATCTGGCGTCCACGCCTGGGTCCAAGACAACAAAGGGACAGTTTAAGGGTGAAGTCAGGAGGCTGGCTGTCACCACCAGCAGGGACAGCAGGAGAAAGACAGGAGCCACCAGTGCCCCTGTGGACAGACCACAGCCCTCCTATGCACTTCATGTTTAGCTTCTTCCCTCCATCTGGCTCCTTCCCTTCCCTCCCTGCTGCCCCCCATGCCTGGGCCACGCCAGAGTCCCCCTCCGGAAACCACTTGACTCCCCCAGAGCTGAGTCCCTCCAAAGCACCTCCATAGCACAAGTAGCACGGTCCCCGCCCTCCTGGCAAGAGCACTAATAACCGGGCATCAGGTCCTCCACTCCTACTGTTTTAAAACTCAAGGCTTTTAATGAGCACCAACTGTGTGCAATCACACAGTGAGGCACTGGGGGCTCACTCATTTGTTGGGGACTAGGAAAAGGCACTCCCAGTCCCGCAGCAGGGACAATGGAGGCCTGAGGAGTGGTAAAGAGCCTATGCTCCGAGAAGGGAAAATGGAACTGGGCCAAAGGAACCAAAGAGAGGTTGGGAGAGCTGTGGCAGGCGCCTCCCTCCCATGTGCACTAGGCTGGGCAGCCGGCAGGGCGGGTTGTGGGGGGCATCAGGTCAGGGGTGTACCCTCGTCCAGAGCAGCAGACGTTGCTGCTACAGGGGCGAGGGACCGTCTCTTCAGCCTGGACAGGTGAAGCCACACCTCCCCTAGGGCTCCCCTTCCCAAGGATCCTCTTCAGCCCCAGGACCAACACTTGAGTCCCAATAACACCCTGGATGGGGCCCCTGCAACTGGCCCACCAAATCATTAGGCCAAGGACTGGGCCCCAATCCACTCTGGATCAAAACTCGGCTCTCCATGACAGCTTCTGTCCTCACAAGAAGAATGCCGAGAGGACCCATGGTCCTCGTAAACTTTTTCATACAGAAAACAGGAAGGGGGAAAGAAGTCACGTGTGTCTCAGGTGTCAAGGCCGCTCTGCACGGGCCAGGCCCGGAGGGGCCCTGGCCCATGACCCTGGCCCTCTCCAGTACAAGATATTCCAGAACTCACTGGCTCACCAAAGGAGGATGGCACGGCAGCACATACCTGTGCCTCTGAGGTGGCCCGCGGCCTAGTGGCAATGTCTGACCCCCCCCCCCAACCAGGAGGAGGATTTGTGCTTGTGGCAAAGTCTGGAAAAATTAACTCAGATCTGAGAGAATGTAGGTCCCTAAGAGCATCCCTAGGCCAGCATCTCTTTCATTCTTCTCTAGTTTATGCTCTTGTGGATTCGTGTTTCCAATAACCAATCTTTAAAGAAGTTTTACTAGAATAACAGCCGTGCAAGGACATTTTTGTTTCGCCTCTTCTGTCTCCAAGGTACAGTCACGGCTTTCTCCAAACTCGTAGCCAGACCCGACAAGGCGCCTGGTCAGCTCGGCAGTGTGCAGAGGCGCACACACCGACACTGGGACCCCGGAGGTATCATTTACCACCACTTCACAGAGAAGGAAGTGAACAGTCTGTCAACTCCAAGCAGCCAGCCCAAAAGCCAGAGCCGCAGGCCGTGGTGGCCACGGCTGGGGGCAGGCCGGGGCACAAGGGACTGCTTTCCGGGGAGACCCGCTTTCGGGGGGCCACCAGGAGCATTCCCTGGTGCCTCCTGGAGGACAAGCCCATCAGACCTGCAAATGTATCTGCATTCAAAGATGTGCAGTTAGCATCTTAAAACACAGAAACCCCAGAAGGGGGAGGAACGGTCTGTGAGTTCTGTGAGGGTAAATGATTTGCTGCTGTCCTGTCTGCGGCCACACCTCAGAGGCACCAACTATCTGACGAATGAAAGACGAAACCATGGGATGAACATCTGAGAAAAACAAGTATCTGCTCTGAGCCCTCAGTGGACTTTGGAAAAAATGTTCCCCCCAAACGGCACCATTAGGACTGCCTCAACAGGAAGTAGTGTCTGGGGGCGCCTGGGGGGCTCAGTCAGTTGAGCAGCTGTCCTGGCTCAGGTCATGATCCCAGGGTCCCAGGCCAGAGTCCCGCATGGGGCTCCCTGCTCAGCGGGGAACCTGTTTCTCCCTCTGCCTTCCACTCCCCTATTTGTGCTCTCCCATTTGTGCTTGCATTCTCTCTGACAAATAAAATCTTCAAACAAACAAAAAAAGGTAGTGTTTGAAGGAAGTGATTTCAAGCCTTGGGAAAACCCTGAATGGTAGGCTTAGAACTAAAGCAGCCCCTCCACTGGGGTGTGGCCAGCCCTCCCCTCCCTCCAGAAGAGGTGAAGAGCTACCTGCAATTAGGAGCCCCCCCACAGCACGAAGTGCCCAGGCCCAAGGCCTGAGCACCCCTCATCTCCGAACTGTGTTTATCCTCCTTACCAAGCAAACTGTCTTCTCAGATAATGCACAGGCCAACTGCAGACTTGTGTGGCCTGATAAAATCGCCACCGATGCTGAGTGACAGGGAGTCAAATCATGACAGACTCCTGCCCAGATAAGCAGGAGTCTTAGGAGAATCAGAAGCCAGCTATTCCCCGCAATGCCAGGCGAACGCCGCACTCAAGCACCAGCTGCGGGACGATGTTCGGGACTCCGGCCAGGTGCCTGCCTACCCTCTCCCAGCCCTCATTACAAAAGGCTAAAACCAGGCAGAAGAGTCATCACGGGGCTGCCAGTCTCAGAGACCTCAGCAGTGGGCAAAAGGATGGGCGAACTGAACCCGGAGCATTCTTCCATACATCTCTGAGGACACTTCATGTCAGAAGCGCCACCAACACGTCAAAGCCCTAGCAGGACGGTGGCTAAGGAGTGTGTAACAACTCACCTGCTGAATCAACTAGCCTTGATAAAAAAAAAAAAAAAAAAGTCAAAGCCCTATTTCAGAAAAGAAAGGTGAACGGCAGGGGCAGGGCAACAGAATTCTGACACGGTGCCCAGGGTATTAAGGCTTCAGGGAGCCATTTAAATGCACAGACGGGGCCCCTGGGAGGTGGGCAGCCTCTTGGTACTTCCTGATCACTTTCAGTCCACAAATATGAAAATATCCATCAGGTGTCAAAAGCTCCAAGTTTATGGGTCCTGCCCGATGACTCAAAAATGATTATGAGAGGTTTCTTAGAAGTCAGGCACATCTGAATTGAGACATGAAAAATGAATAAAGATCCCCACGGGGAGAAAGAACAGAGGAAAGTGCTTCAAGCAAGGAGGAATAGCTTGTGCAAAGGCCCTGAGGTAGGAAGCCTGGCCCTTCCCTTAACTACAGCCTGGCTATGTTTGGTATCTAAGTTTCAGAGTTCACATTCCACCCTAACCATAAAAATACACAGCCAACATTCCAAAATTCCCTCAGTTTTTTTCTTTTCCCAACATACAAGGTTAACCACCTTCTCACCTTTCCCTGCTGACCACCTTTCCATTTCTGCAGTGGTTTCCTGGGTGCAGTAGCTTCTAATTCCTGAGCAGCTCACATGGGCCTACAATTTAGGACACACCCTAGCTTCCCAGCTGGACAGTGGTCACTCAGGCTGCCTGTCCGTGCCTCCAGAACAGGCCTGGACAGGGACGAGGGAGAATATGTTGCCTAACTAGAAGGAAAGAGAAAACCCAATCTGCTCTGGGCAGCACAGGCCAGGAAGGAAGTAGGAAGTCATCCTGAGTGCAGGAAGTCCTCGCTCATCCCTAGATGAGACCAGACCAAAGCTGAGCAACAGGCACTCAGTCCTGGGAAGGGAAAGATGATCTGAGGGCAGGGGGTGGAGGTGAGACCCTGCTCTGGGCCTGTACATGGTGTGCTGGGGACACACAAACACTTCTAACCAAAAAGCACTTGGTTCTCTGGGAGGCTCTGTCCTCACTCCCACTCCCCAGCAAAAACAGACTTCAGGAAGAAAATGAATCAAGTTTTACAAGCTTCCCTATTTACCCAGGACTACAAATCTATCAGTGGGGAAGCTTTTAAAATAAACTCTCTCCTAGCCATGTCACTTCCTTTCTTCTGTTTGCCGCTACACACACACACACACACCCCACATCTTTAACCCTGGCTATGGATCGTGAGTCTGAAAGAGGAATTCCAAATTCAGAACACACACCAAACCACCACTTGTAAACACTTCCTACTTTTTATTCAGGCTCTCTCATTTACTCGTGTGTCTACACATTCCTGGTGCAGCTCCCTAAGCAGGGATACTGTCCCCCACAGCACTGGCTACCTTTCAGCCTCTCGTTCTTTTATTTCAGAAATACTAAGGGCATTTTCTAAAGTGCTCGGCATCCTCACCTCAAAACAGTACTGCAAGTTAAGTGCAGCCCGTTTTACAGATGAGGCCACTGAGGCTCAGTTAAACAACTGGCACAGGTTACACGATAAGTAAAAGCCCTACTGGGGATTAGAGCCCAGGCTGCTTCACCTTGTTCTCTGAACTCTGATTCCCTAGCGCCTCATATATGTATCAAAATACAAATAGCAAAACTGCTTCCTTCAAAAAGAGACATCCTGGGGGCGCCTGGGTGGCTCAGTTGGTTAAGCGTCTGCCTTCAGCTCAGGCCATGATCCCAGCGTCTTGGGGTTGATCTCCCTCTTCCTCTGTCCCTCCCGCCCACATGTTGTAAGCACTTTCTCTCACTCTCTCTCTCTCAAATACCTTAGATCTTTAAAAAACAAATACATACATAAATACATAAACATAAAAAAAATTGTAAAAGACTCATTGTGGATCACCAGCAGCTTTAATGTTAAACTTGAGAACTAATGGCCACTTTAACTGGTGCTTCCAAAACGGATCATGGAAAACTCGGATGGTAAATAGTAGAGCCTGTGTTTCACTGTGAGCAGCACCATTCAGTCTGGTTCCCGGAGGCACGGGGAGGATGCCCAGTGGGCCGTAAGGAAACAGCAGCCCCGCAGCCGGGGAATCCAGGGTTGGTTAGAGCCTCAACCCACCGTCCCTCACTACAGGACCCAGGCAAGAGCCGGCAAGGGCTTGTTGCCTTCTGCAGCGGCCCCTGGACCCCGTCTATGGCTTGCAGCTCTCCAGATAAGAAGAGCACCTTACAGCCTCCAGTCTGACCACATGTGAGCTCCTAGGAGCTGAGTAGGAAGGTGGGGAGGTAGGATCCAGGCTATGCTGGGGTCTGGAAACAGCTCCAATTTCATCCCCCAGCTCCAAGGCTGCTTACAACTCGTATCCCAGGGTTCGCAGGGGAGGCAATGAGATAGCATTCCCCAGAAAAACCAAATAGAGGGACTTGCTCCGCTTTAAAATCACCCTACTCCATTCATCCTCAACTCTCTGCGGGCTTTCTATATCCCTAGATCCACCAGCGGGCCCTGCCTTCCAACCCCATCTTCCCGCCAAGGCCCTCTCCTCTCTGGCCTACGTGCCGAACAGAACCCCTGCCTGTCTGCCTGTCTGCCTGTCTGTGCACAGCCCTGCTCCCACCCACCCGTCCACCCCTCCCGCAACCCCACACCTGGGTACCTCCGTCCTAGGCCCTCCGCTCTCCTCAGCCATAAAGCAGAGCAGTAAGAACTTACACCTCGTCGTGTCGCTCTCACATGGCTGCCCCTTACATGAGAAAATACTTTCTAGAAAGTCAGCTATGGCTCTTCATGTGTGCTGGTACCTCTGAGTCCCACCACACTTCCCATACACAGCTGTTTCCTCACCGGACTCTGTCTCTTTCGGACCACTGCTTCTGGGGCGTTGGTCAGAAAAGCCCCATGGGGTGAGAGATGAGGGGGGATCCTAAAAAGAACTCTAACTCAACGACTCAACTACTTGGAGCTCAGATCCAACTTCTCATTTAAAGCAAAAACAAAGCTGCCAAACTCGAGGCCATCCATCCTTCAAGGAAGGAAGGATTTCCAGCTAACCCGTCCAATGAAATCCAATGTGGCCTCTTAAGTAAATTCTCCCTACTCTATGGCAGGGCCTTCTCGGATTATTTTCCTTCAAAAAAAAAAAAAAAAAAGGAAAAATTTTAAAAACCCAACCATAATTTACACACTGAGTGTCTTTACTTTCCAAACCATTCAGAATTAGGGAAAGGGGGGAAAAAACACGTCTGTTTCTATTTGAAACTGTCAAAATTAGCATTCAGTAATTAAAAATCACACCCTTTCTCTTAATAACCTAACCAGCATGATACAATCAGGTTGTGCCAACTCTTTAATCTAATTGACTAATTACAGATTTTAATTTAGTCAGTTACTGAACAACTGTTGACAATTTGTTTTCATTAGGGACAGAACAGAATAAATATTTAGGCTTCCAGTCACAAAGACTCCTGTGATTGGTTCTCCACTGTGACCCCAACTTCCGAGCGGGCTCTGGCTCAGGCAACGCCCTGAGACACAGGTACACACCCGGCTTGCCAGCCACAGCTCAGGTGCAGCCCCGCACACACCTGCCCCCAAGTCCCTCTTAAGGCAGAAGCTGGAAATGTGAGTGGCGGCCTACATTCCCAAAGTACAGGCAATTCCCAAAATCACACACGTCACTCAAGAAGTGGCAAACACTTAAACGTGAAGAAAAATAAATTCAACGCTACATGTCACTGGCTTTTAAGCAACAAAATAAGTTAACAGTCAAAATAGGTTTACCGGCATTCATCTCACTGGGAAGCAAACTGTCACTGACATCTTATTTTTTTTTTTAAAAAGACGCACATTTACAGGTTTCTCCGGAAATGATCCAGTTCTTTCAAAGTGCATTTTGACCCCTGAGGTCCCCCACTCTGAAAGTCACCCAAAAGTCTGTTAGAATAAATGGCTCAGGAGACTAGAAATGAGGGCCTGGGGGTCAAACCATGACTCCCCTGTTTAATGACCTCATCACCAGTTAAGCCTCAGTTTCCCTGTCCAGAGAAGGGGATTAAAAAAAGCCTTTGCGGGACACCTGGGTGGCTCAGTTGGTTGGGCGGCTGCCTTCAGCTCAGGTCATGATCCCGGTGTCCTGGGATCGAGTCCCACATCGGGCTCCTTGCTCGGCAGGGAGCCTGCTTCTCCCTCTGCCTGCCACTCTGTCTGCCTGTGCTTCGCTCTCTCGCTCTCTCTCTGACAAATAAATAAATAAAATCTTTAAAAAAAAAAAAAAAAAAGCCTTTGCCTGGCAGAGAGTGACCGGGAATAAACGTCATGCCCACGCACAGGGCCTGGCCCAGGGTGTGTGGCAAATGCAGGTCAGTCACCACTGTTCCAGAAATCACTTTTGTATCCCTCAACCAGCCCCATACGACAAATCAGGAAAGTGAAGCCCAGACAGAAGACGATGGTCAGTCAAAGGTTACTTACACAGCCAGTCAGTGGGGAAGTCTGGTTGTCATAGAGGATTTCTGCCCAGTGAACCATCCCTTCCCCTGGATGCCAGCTCAGAATAGTAGGGAAAGTGGGACTTATTTGCAGGGGAGGAGCCAGGGGTCCGGGGAGCATCTTCTGGAGATGGGAGCCTTCCACGCAGAGTCTTACAGCCCTTGGGCCACCCAACCCCCCCAGCTTTCTCCCTACGGGAAGGCTTTGAGCAGCCTGCCCTTCAAAGGATGACCCACCCAGGACAAACTCTGCATTCTGCCCCAGCTGACCCCCAGGCGTGGAAAACACGAGGGCCTTCTCTCCTCAAAGCCCACCCCTGGCCGTCCCAAAACAAGGCCAAAGGAGCCTCCCACACTGCTAGAATGGAAGCCACAGGTTCCCAGCCAGAGGATGCTAACCAGGTCTCTTGAAAACCCTCCTGGAGACTGAAGCATGGCTGGTGGGGTTTTTTTTTGTTGGTTGGTTCTTTGTTTTCTTTGGCTCAACAAAAATCCAGTCTACCTCAACTGAAATGGAACCAAAATTCCCAATGTGTTCTGTTGAGTGGAATTCTACCAACCTGGTGTGCTCACACCAGCTCCCCTGAGCTGCTGAGCAGCTCTAATCAGCGACGCCATAGTTCTCATTTTTCCTATTTCTTAGTTAAAATGATGACTCAATGCAAGCAATCTATTTGCAAATGAAATATGTTCAGGCATGGAGTCCACAGGAGGTGGCGGAGGATTAATAAAAAGTGGCCTTGCCAGTGAAGAGATGGGAAAAACTCTCCATGGGGGGTATGCAGGCCCAAAGCAAGAGGTGGTCTTCCCAGGCAAGGTCACAGAAAACCAGCCCGGTAAGGAGCCATCCGACCCACGGGCAGGGCTTCAGCTCGCCCACCACCCTCATGACAAATTCCCACCTACTCCTCCCAACACTAGTACTAAACTACCCTGGCCTGGGCAGTGGGTCGTCAGTTAATTAGGCAGCAAAGACGTCAAATCTGGTACTAATTCCAGCATGGTGTGTAGTGAAAAGCACTTTCCCTATTAAGTCCACCTCCAACATGACCGAATCCCTCCAGTGCCCCCGTTTCCTTTTCTTTCCTTTTCTACAAAAAGGGAATGCAGACCGAACCTAACCCACTGGGCTGTTCTGAGAACAAGAGATAAAGCCTAAAGGACTCAGAACAGAGCCTGGCATATAGTTAGTGCTTAAACTTGTTCACTGTTCTCGACAGTTCTTCCTTCGTGAAACGGGAAGAAGATCTTGTCCCCTGTGTTGCCCCAACAGGACAAAAACTGAATAAGAACACTTTCTTCAAGGTCTTAGCACATAGCAAGTGCTCAATAAACACCAGTTTTCTTCGTCAGACGAGGGACTAGTTGTTACTACGCCACAACGCCACAGTTTACTTATCCCTCAGCAAGAAACTACCACCCCAACTCCCAACAGCTCAGCCCTCCATGGAAGGTTGCCCCCTCCAGCAGTGGCGGCCAGAGTCCAACACCATGATTTTCACCTCATCTCTTCTCTTCAAGTTCCCTGGGACAGAGATGCTGCTAGCAAAATAATGCCAAAGAAAGTACGTGGCGACAGTCAACTAGATTTCAGTTCATTTTCTATAGCTTGGGGTCAGAATCGACTGATGCACTCTGGTGATCAAGTTTTCTGCAATTCCCTATCCCACGCATTAGCTCCTGACAGAAATTCACTGCGGTATTTAAAGTGGCAGTCATCACAACTAACTCAAATTGTATTGGCTTCCCCGATGCTGAAATGCTCTGCTGAAACCATCAATTGGCCAATTCGGAGATAACATGGTGGCTGAAATTCCCTGTCATGCCATAAACAGCTCCCCACCCTGCCCCCCGTCTGCAGTGGCTCCCCAGCCCAGAGATCTGCGGTGAAACCTGCCACCGGAGCCGCAGGCCAGGGCGGCCTCTTGTAACACAAGCGGGCTCACTAAGCGGGAGCTGGCGGGCGGCGGGCTGCCGGCGCTGCCAAGAGGAAGGGCCTCCAGAGAGAGGATAACATTTGCTACTGGAAGCCTTCTAAAAGACAGTGAGAAAAGAACAGCAGCGTGCACACGCCCAACACCAGGCCTGCCCACTGGGCTGTCTGCACCCCCCCCCCCGCCGGCACAGGCCACAGAGGGCCAAAGCCACAGGAAGCCCACGGCATCGCTCAAAGAAAGCTGAAAAATTCCTAGCTGTGGCACAGGCACAGGCACCTGCCTCTGGAACAAAGGCTTTCCAGACTCAGTGGCGGCTGCAGGAATCAGGTGTCCATCTGACCATGGACGGGCTGTGTTACCGTCCCACTGTGCCTCAGTTTCCCCATCTGTAAATTGAGAGAGTGCTTCTCAACACATGTTCTATGATTTGATAATCTGTTCACATTCCAAAAGGCCTTCTCAACAGGGGAACCACAGTTTACAAACCATTTTCACAGGCTCTCGCCCGACACCCAAAATGCTTGAGAGGCAGGGGAAAAAAAAAAAAAGAAAATCCAAGCCTTCCTTCACATCGTTTCGAATTACAGATGATCCAACGAAGGTTCAGAGAGGCCAAATGACTCACCCAAGGCCATCTGGAAGAACAAGCACTTGGACCTCTGGTCCTCCAAGTCCAAATTCCACGTACTGTCCGTGACACTGCTTCTGTCTCCCGCACCGACCAGCACAGAGCCGGCCCACAGCAGACACCTGGGACTAAGGGCTCACTGCACTTCCGCTCAAGTCTGCAAAGCCCCACTCTGCCTATGAGAGCTCACGAAGCTGCATCGAGCATCCCGGGCACAGGGGAGGCGTGTCACCCCACAGCCTGCTCTCTCAAACGGCCTTTTGTGCCCGGGAGAGAAGGATCAGAGGAAAACCTCAGACAGGGGCCCCAGGGAGCAGCCGTGCTTCTTAAGGTCAGAGGACTGTGAAACAGAAGTGAAATGTCAGGCGCTTCCCCCAAACACACAAAGAACGGGAGACACAAAGCCTGCCTCGGGGGCTGTGCAAACAGCTGTCACGGAGAGGGGACAGAGAATTTGGGAGGCTGGGCCAACCTGGGCCAGACAGGATGCCCTGAGACCTGTTCTCGAGATTCTTGCCATGGCCAGAGGCTGAGCCCTGCAGATGTTCAAACAACACCCTCCGCAGGGGGCCGAGGACCCCGCCTCGCCCGCAGACACCCAGGGCGGGAGGGGCCCCGTGGCCAGCCAGCAGGGACAAGCTGCAGCCTTCAAGTGGGAGCTACTGCTTGTTCAACATTCGGCAAACATCTGCCGAGCACCTTTTACGTGTTCTCTGCACGAAGAATACAGCAGCAAACGCCACAGGCGGCCACCGAGGAAACCACGAGGCACCGAGAGGGAGGCAAGAGGCACGGTGAGGAAACGGCTCTCTCAAGAGCCCACAGCGGTGGGAATCGTTCCCTCCTTATTACAGGTCACCAAGCGGGGTCAGCAATTGCATGTCACTTGGCCTCAGTCAGCCCCCTGTGGGTCCCAAGACTCAATCTCAGCCCTCTCTGGGCTAGTGGCTTTCAAAGTTTAGACCAAGATCCCCAAGAAGGCAAACTTGACTTCGCAAACTCAGGACATGAGTGTATTGACAAGGCGATCCCAGAAAACAGAGGAAGTTTCCCCAAATAATACTTATGCTTACTCCATGTGATAACAGTGGTTTCATTTTTTTGTGACTGCCAGTCGTGACCCACTAAGTTGATTTCCCAAGGCACTAATGGGTCACAACTCACAGTTTGCGAAACAAGGCATTACCATGTGCCACTTGCCCGTCTCCATCAAAATGTGTATCTAACACACTTGATCCCTGGGCAGGGATCAGACCTTTCCGGCTTCTAGAGGCTCAGAGTCCAGCTCCCCAGTCTAGGAATTTATTCAAGACTCTGCAATAGGCCCTAGGAGGGGGGGGCAGGTGGCACACAGCGGGTACAGATAAGCGTTCCTGACCTTCAAGAGCTTGCAATCTACAAGTTGGGAAGGGAAGAGATACAACCTTGACCCTAACCATTCTCCTTCTGGGCAGCGAGTAGCAAGTGAATACAGAGACAGAGTTCCTGGGGATAAAAGAAGAAGAAAGGAGGGGTGTTCCCAGGGGGTGGGTCCTGGCAAGCCTGGTGGAGACCACCACATTCCAGGCTGGCATCTGCCCTACAGAAGGGCCAGAGGGCAAGTGAGGAAAAAGCCCTCATCTCCGGTGGTGTGGTACCAAGCAGGAACCACAGAAAGGGTCAGAGGGGGAGCAGGGGAAAGCTCCAGGTTCCTAGGCCAAGAGACGTGGACAACAGAAGAGAAAACGGACGGCTGAACAAACAACCCAGTCCAGGTGCCGGCCAGGGTGCCCCTGGGCGTGTCTCATTTCATCCTCATGAGCACCTGGGCTGGTCTGGAGGCTGTGTGTGTGACCCCACCCCCCAGCTGCTCAGGAGTACTTGGAAGATGGTAGATTCGAACCCAGGGATCCAGAGCGCTAATCAACAGATGAGGCTGCCCGAAAGGGTTCAAGTCCACGGGCACACACCTCCCACACCAAGCCCACTCTGCTGCTGCCGCCCTTCTGGCCATGAGAAAACCAGGATCCATCCAGGGCCCCAGGTGCAGTCACAAAAGGAAGAGTACACGCTGGTGCGGTGCTTCTGCTGTGCCAGGCCCTAAAAGAGAGTCAGGGTGCATGAAGGCACCTCAGCTCATTTCATCCTCAGGACAATCTTACGAGGAGGATATACTTCATCAACCCCATTTTCCACCTGAGGAAATAGAGAAACAGAGAGGCCAACTGACGTGCCTGAGTCTGCACAGCTTGGAGTGCAGCAAGGCAGAGGAAAGTGTCCTGGATCCCGATGGGGTCTGCAGGTGTGAGTCCGACTGGGGACCTCAGGTGAGGTCCCCCCTGCAGCTCAGCTGACCTACTTGTTAGATGACGAGGTGACATCCAGTTCCATCACCTCCAACCCTGCTGCGGACAGACATATGCTAAATACATCTCTCGGCGGCCACAGGGTCTGGGACCGTTCACCTTCTCCCACCACCTGTCCTGACGGCATCCCGGTCCCTCGGAAGACAGAGATCATCCCGCACGAGGACTTTCAGAGCACTTATCCCATCCTGGGCTGCATCTGTCTCTTCAGGGAGACGGTGAACGGAACACGCAGTCAGTGAATCAGATCAGCACCGCACACACCTGGGCGCCTCCTGCTCCTGGTCAGGAAGCCGACTAACTGCCGCCTCCCTCAGGCTGGGCCAGGAAGCCCAACCAGGAAGCAGCCCCCACACCAGCACCAGCCTCCCACAGACCCACAACAGCGACCCTTCCCCAGCTCGCTCCTAAGGTTCCTTCTTGGGACTCCTAGCACCATCAAAAAGTTGAGACGGAAGGCGGGCAAGGGCAATCTCCATATCGAAGAGAGGAACTCGACCCCGTCCATCCTGGTCAGTGTCTACACAGCACCTTACCGCACAACTAACCTCTGGCCGGGCTTCCTTGCCTTTCTCTCAACCCCTCTGCGGCAGGATGAGCCAGGACGACCCTATGCCTATTTCACCATGGAGAGAATGGACCTTGATCAGCGGAGGCTCCCCCAGGAACAAGGAGGTGTTGTAGAGCCAAAATCTGAATCCTGATTTCTGCTGATGTCAAGTCGCAAGCCCCCTCTGGGTCTTTACCATTTCACCATGCGGGATGGGGACAGGACTTCTCTGCCCCACACAGATAAGGGGTGCAGACATCTCTGGGGAACACTTATCGGAGCAAGCTTGTGGCAGCACTACCCGCTCTGCCCCTTGCAGGAGTGTGGGGAGGAGACAAGACAGCTGGTACGGAAGGGGGACACCATGGCACATCAGGGGAGCGCAGGCACTGGCGGGCATCCATGGGAAATTAAAGTGTCCACTTCCCTCATATCAGCTTGCCCTCCCAGAAAAAGATGCTATTGTCCCCATCGTATTAAAAGTTTTGGGCGGAAACTTTAGGGCTGCAGAGACGAAAGAAACAAACTCACCAGGCACAGAGAGAAAACCATTCTATGCAGGGGATACTACTCAACTCTCATGACAACCATGCCAAGGGATCACCACTCCCCCACCCACACAGCAGGGAACCCGAAAGTCTGTCATCCTACCAGGAACCGATAGTGAGGGCTGGAACTTAGGTGTGCATCCCAGCCACCAGCCAGAGCCCAACCCCTTCAAAATCCAGAGAATTCAAGAGCCAAGAAAAAAAAAGCAAAACACGGGAGAGAAGGGGTGCCTGGGTGGCTCAGTGGGTTAAAGCCTCTGCCTTCGGCTCAGGTCATGATCTCGGGTTCCTGGGATCGGCCCCCATAGGGCTCTCTGCTCTGCAGGGAGCCTGCTTCCTCTTCTCTCCCTGCCTGCCTCTCTGCCTACTTGTGATCTCTGTCAAATAAATAAATAAAATCTTAAAAAAAAAAACAACACGGGAGAGAAGCATTTCTTAAACCCATTCGCCAGGGCTCCAGAAAACCCCATTACCCTGGCGAATCAAAAACAAACAATCGTTATTGTCTACTTGCTGTTAGCTCCTAGCAACATGTATTAAAGAAGTTTATGTGAATCGTCTAATGCACTTGTGCCATGGTCAGAATTATTACCAAGCTAAAAAAGATTAATTTTTCTAAATACTCTAAACCCTAGACACTATTATAAAGGCTACAGCTAGTGTAACATTTCTGTTATCTTGGCTGACAGGCCCTCAAGCGCACACACCTCCCTTCCACTTCTCCCTCTTAAGACTTAAACACACACACACACACACACACACACACGCACGCACACACGCAGAAAAGCCAGGGGGGAGGAGCCAGGCAGGTCTGGCCTGAGGTCTCCACTAGAGCACCCACTTCCCCTGGAAAATTAAGACAGCCTCAGCGACACTGCAGGGAGAGCTGGGTGTCTCTGGCTCCTCCCGCCCAGTGGCCCACAGAGCTAACTCTTGGTCCAAGTTTGCAAATGCTTAGCTAACAAAGATGGCATTATGCAGAGACGTGCACACGGCTGGTCTTGGAGTTCAAATGAAGTGACCACTGCCAAAAACTTTGTTTGGGTCCCCACCACTCTACCCGCCCCTGCCCCGGCCCCACCTCCTGCCTTGAAATAAAGGGCAAGGATTTGCAATTTGGGGTCTTGCCGCCACTTGAAACCCATTAAGGTGGCTGCACAGCCTGGGTGCTGGCAAAATGCAATTCCAGTTACTCATTTAGTGTTTAATTAGCTACCGATGGAAGAGTCTGGCAGCCTTTGGGGTGAGAGGAATGGCAGCAAATGGGGCAGGAGCCTGAAGAAAGGATGCAACACAAAGTCTAAGCTCCAGGGTGGGTGGGGAAAGAAATAACTGTGTGTATGTTTTGTTTTTTTAATCTGCCACACAAGGGTGCCAAGGGTCAGAGCCAAAGGCAACTGCTACGAACTTGCCAGGACCTCTGGGCAGATGGCTAGGCTGGCTTATCTCTGGGGAGAGCACTCCCCAGCTCCTCAGAGGCGGGTTGGGTCATGGCCCTTCCCCTCCCATTCTGCCTACACTGCTGTCCTCTCCCGCCCCCTCCCGCCCCCGCCCCCCTGCCCCCCCCAAGGGTTCTGGCAGGCACGACACTCCCCGCCTGGCAGGATCCCCAGCTCAGCACATCCAAGGAGAGCCCTCTCAAATATCACTTTGCTATTTCAAACCCACCAAGGACGCTGGACCCCTGCCACAGAGCCACAAATACCTCAGCTCACGTCCACGCCTAGCCCTCTGGGGCACTTGCCTAATCCCCCCTGGCAGCCTGGAGACATGGGCTCACAGCTGGGGGCACGGGGGAAAGGGAGCCAGGCCCTCCTTGTCAGGGGCTCACAACAATGGCAGAGCAGAAAAGGACCTCAGGTCTTCAGAGCGGAGAAACTGAGGCTCCACGCTCGTCAAGGTCATGGGATTCCATGTCTAGTATCCGCCCCAAGTTCTTCCCTGGGAATCACAGAGGGGCCAGGGTCAGGGGCAGCAGTCTGCACACCTTCCGAAATCAGGTACAAAGTCTCCTTTGTGGGGACACTGGTATTTTCTGGAAGGAAAGGCCAGAGCTTTTATCACATTTTCCCTGCCAAGAGAGCCACTGTACCAGAACAAACTCCCTTCCCAAGCTCCCGTCCCCCTCTGCCAGTGATTCCACAGTTCACCTCTCAGGGGCTTCAGACTAACTGCCGAATGCATTTCCTCAGTGACTATACATGGGCACACTTGGGGTCAAGTGCCAGCACCTCCCCTCCATTCAGCAGGAATTCTGTTCACAAATGAGGGCTGTCAAAAGTTGAGAGGAAGAATCTGAAAGATCCATATTTGGTCCCAGCTCTACATCCACGCCCCCCTTCCGCCCCCCTCTACATGCCCCTGCACAGACTATCTGAACTCCAGGCCTCGGTTTCCTCATCTGCGAAATGGGGCTGAAACTCAAGAATAATCCCTGACCAATAAAGCCACCATAAGGCCCAGCTACAAGCCTGCCCTGAAAGGCTTTATAACGACTGCCATGACATGAGCCGCACAAGGAGACCCCAGGGCTCTCCAGTGCCTCCAGCTCAGAGGCCGCACCACCAGGGCACACCTACTCCACTCATTTCTCCACCAAGAAGAAAACACACATTTAGCTACCACACGAGGGAAAGGGCCGCTGGCAGCCAAGAAAGCACCGAAAATACTTCTTTCTACCAGCCACACGGGCCGGTGGGGAAAAGCAGGTGGAGAAGTTGGCCTGAGGTGAGAGACACAGGTGGAACAGGTGTCCACCCCACAAAAGACCAGGCCCCAGACAACAGGGTCTAAGAGAACCCAATAGTACCCCAAGGCCTTTTACCGATACCCTGAGGAGCGCTGCTCTGGTGAGAGTAGAAGAGCCCCCCAAAACCACAGCAGGATCCCCATGGGCCTCTTCCCAGGGCCTCGGGGCCCTTCTGACTTAGGATAAACTGATTTCTCAGAAAAGTCTATTCTCGTACTGAATGCCCAAACACTCCACATTACACGTGGTCAACATCAGAGCTTATAAATAACGTTCCAGGTGTTTGGGGGCTGGGGGGAGGGCGGGAGAGAGGACAGACTGACTCAAATGAAAACTCAGCAATTCAAAGAAAATTTAAGCCCCCTCCCCCACTGAGTCACCTGGTTCATTCCAGGCCCTAGAGCCTGGCTTTGACCTGAGAGGAACCTTTATGATCACCTGACCCCTGACCCCGCTGTCAAGAAGGGGAGACATTTTGTCAGGAACACAAAATCTTTTCCTTAGGAGAGCGGAGACCAGGATCTTCCCAGTTGAGGTCCTTTCCCAAGACCGTTCCAGCCCCATAGCAGCAACTGGGCAACCCCTCCCCGACCCCTGCCCAGCAAGAACTTGATACTCACTACCCCCACCAAGGCCTGGGTGGCACCTGGGCTGCACAGACTCCTCGACAAACCAGAAGAATCTTTGGCTCACCTCAATGGCAGAGGGAGGGCCAGTTACTGCCCACTCTTACCCATAGGATATAAGGTAACTAGTTAACCAGAGTTAGAACGCCTCGCTCAAGACCACCCAGCAAAAGTGAAAGCACCGAAGGAACATCTTCCAACACACCAATGGCGGTTCTAGGCCAGGCTCGTCAGTGAGCCCAAATGACCTATTTTTCCTTACCTGTAGGTCCTTAACCCCTTCATTCAATGAGCACGCACACCTACTGTGTGCAAGGTGCTGTGGGAGCTACAGAGATGGACAGCTCTGTAGACAGATGAACAGCCTCTGGCAGGGAAAAAATTAATAAGCTGCAGTTGGAAAGACAAGCCTAGAACAGAAAGTAGTGGGAACAGGTGCGAACGAATGACACTCGCCATGGACTGGCAGGGCTGAGCCTCGGCAGTCAGGAACCGCGACTGTGGAGTCGCTGACGGACTGTGTTTGGATCCTCATTCTACCCCTCAGCTGCGGATTCACCTCTCTGGGCCTCAGCTTCCTCATCTGCAAAATGGAGTTAACAATCCCCCTCTCACCAGGCCACTGGCAGCTGGAAACAAGAGACTAAACCAAAGTGGTCAGCATGGGGGCCCAGTACGTGGAGAGCTGCTGATGAAGGCTCTGTGTACACAGAACGATGGTCTCCACAGACAATGAGGTGGGGTGATCAGAGTGTGCTGGAAACTATCACAGAAGTCCACAAAGAAGTTAAGAGATGGATACGATTTGAATGGATAAGGGAGGCATGCATTCCAGACAAGAGGAAGAAGGGAGCTTGGAAAGAGACAACAACAACAACTCTAGCAAAAAGGAATGGGGGCTAACTAAGATGGTAGCCGTGGGGATGCAGAGAAGACACGAAGATCTGAGAAGGCCAAAGAGGAGAGACAGTTCCTTTTCTTAATTGTCTTAAATTTCTCTTAATTTACCAGTTGGTCCTCTGTCACCCGGCAATCCAATGTCACCCCGTAACTCCTCCACCATACAGATGTTCCCTCCCTGTCGCCATCCATTACTCTATCCCTCCCCCCATGCGACCTCACTCTCAAGCCAATGATACCAAGTGGATTTCAATCTAGGGAAAAGGGTTTTATCCCCCGGAATCCGTGAATCCTGGGCCTCAATCAGTGGGACTTCAACGCTCAAGTAGCATCTTCTACACATCTATGCCGATTTCAACTCGCCACGTAATTCTGCCACCATTCCTTAATAAATTATGGAAAGCAAACCCATGTGAGCTTTCACGGCCACCCGTATTGTTTCAAGATGCAGACCAAACCACAAATTGCCACCACCTTACATCATTTGCTAGAGCACCAAACTTAGTTAAAAATTATTAACTTCTCCGACGACTTGCAAAAGATAGCAAAGACATCCTCTATCAAGAGATTTATCTGAAATAGGCATGTCCACCTATCCCCCACAACTCTAAAACAAAACCATTTGCACAGCAAAGACTGGCCACACAAGAATGCACTCTCCAACCGTTTTGTTTTTTTGTTTTTTTTAAAAAGGAAGATTTTTTTACTAGGTAGAAAGGTCAAATTCACCAACTATTTTTATATGCTTAATGTTCCTTCTGGCCTCCTCCTCCAACCTCCAGCTCAGGAAACCCTACGATCATCACCACGGATTTTCCCAGAACCACATCACAAGAGAACCAGTCACCTCACCTTTTACTACTAAAAGTTTACCAGACCATAAGTACCATGCGCCAGTTTCTCTTTCTCAACCCTGAAGAGGGCACAAGAACAGGTCCACTTCCTCAGCGGTCTGGTCCAAGGGCATTAACTTTTCAGTCATAACAAGATTTCATCCCGTTGAGTAGTCTCAAAACCAGTGAGGCTCCTGTGGAGCGGCTGGCTAACTCCTTCTACTACAGGAGCAATTGTCACCATAAAGACATAAAGACACTGTCACCATAAAGACATGGTAATGGCACTTGTGAAAATCAACCAGATGGGTTCTGGGGTCCTAGGCCAGTTTCTGGTGTCCTAGGTGAGTCCCCCCTCTGCTCGCAGGGGACACACATGGCCTGGCCAAGTGGGTGGGCCCTGACAACATTCAAGAAACCAACTTCCATGCCCTAGAACTTGGAGACCATTCCTACCCACCTCATGAAAAAGTACAAGACCAAATAAACCACCTCTTGTGTGCATGTGCACACGCACACTCACACTCTTACACACACACACACACACCCCCATCTATAAGGCCAACGGGAGATGAAGCCTGGAAGGAGGTTTCCTTCTGCAGATGCTTCCCCTTCCATCTCCCACCTCCCCCAGATCGTGTTTCATCTGATCATAAATTCTGACTCCAACCCATGTTTGGAGTCTAATTTTTTTTTTGAGGGGGACTGCCATGGGAGATGGATATGCGGCAGACGTTGCTCTTATAAGCATTTCATAAATCTTAAGAAACTCATCCAGGTAGAGGATGAATGATAGGGTAGCAAGCGCTATGATGTGATGAAATTAACTATCTTCACAAGAACATTTTGGACACAAGATTATGGACCAGCCAAGGACTTCAAAGTACACATGGTCTCAGTGGGCACAACCTGAGCCCTCCAACAAACACACACGCGCACATACACACACTCATACACACACACCTCAAAACATAATTTGGAAAGACTGCTCCCTGGGAAGTAAGGAAGGAGTCCATTTCACCAAACTCTCACTCAACCACCCCTTCAGCTCTGAAACACAAGTTTTCTATTTGTTTTTGTTTTGTGGCGGTGGTGACGGTGAATTTTTTAATTAAACCAACACCAAGGAGATTCAGTCCCTTTCCAGCTAGCTAACAGTCCACTCTGAACATCAGCCTCTTATGGCTGAGCCCTAACCTAACACTTTATCCTCCAGATAGGTATCTATACTCTTTTGCATAATTACCACATTACGAAACACCATTCCCCAACTTAGAACAGGGCAAGGGCAGCAGGGAGGTGGGCAGAACAAAAAGGCCAGGAGAAAACAAAGACCACTGCCAAATGGCTGTGTATTTGCTTCTGGTACTAAAGAAGTTAGAGCTACCCAACCCTGTAATTATTGCCAGGATTAAAAATTTGTTACTCACGTAATCATGAAAGGCTTTTGCTTCACTTGAATGTTCACAAGTGTCTCGCCTTTCAGGAGCTGCACAGTAAAGGTCCCAGAATACGCTGCAAGTTGAAAAATAAAATAAGATCAGGTTACTAATTATCACTCATGTACCCGCAACAAGTGCACAAGGTATGGAGCTAACAGCACGGGGTCTCCCAAAGGCTCTAATCCCACATTTCCAGCCTTTAAACTCGGGCTTGAAAACACAACGGACCAACGTCTTCTGGCAAGCCAGACCTTTGTCCTAAGAGTATTAGTTCTTGGCCATGAGGCACCTACTGTGCGCTAGATGCCTCCCGCCCATGACCTTGCTTGCACTACCATGACCTTGTTGGTACTACCGTGGTGCTTTAAGGGAGGTGATTAACCCTACTTTATTCAAGAGGCAACTGAAGCTTGGATGGATTAGTACAACCCATTCATGGGGGTCCAAATAGGACAGGTAGGAATCTGGGTAAGAGTTCGGGCCTCCTTCATCTGTGCTCCTTTCACCACCATCCCCCCAACCAAAATGGCTACATTTCACAAAAAGATTAAACTGTCAAAGTCAGGACTATGATTCACAGGCGGAGCAATCTGGGTGACTAGCAATAAAGGAAACCTACAGGTTCTTAATCCCAGAGCCCAGAGCCTACACCCCCACCCCTCCCATCCCTTCCCTCAGTCCTATCCAGGCCCTCCCCCAAGGAATTCTTATGCAAGAACCATCCCCCCCACACACCTAAAGAATGCATATCAATTAGCCAAAGGAGAGGCTGTCGACAACCCAGTATCTTGTCCTTTCATGCTGAAATAGCCCTCCTCAGAGAGGCACCTGTCCACCTATCCAGCAAAGGGGGATAGGGGTAGGGGGCAGGGGACAGGGCTAGGTATCTCTGCCTCATCCCCACCTCCAAGATTTGGTATAGTCACTCTAACACTTTATATTACATGAGAACAGACCCAGAAGTCATCTGTCAGCCAGTAAAAGCTTACACAAACATGAGGTAGTCAGTGGTATTAATACGGGGCCTTAGAAACCCTCTCCGGGTCAGAAGCCCAAGGCCCAGGACTGGGAACCACTCGAAGGAAATGGGCACCTGGGCATATGTTTGACTCCCAGTCTAGAGCTTCTGTCCCCATCAGCAACAGCCGACTCAGCTGATCATCAGACAAGCCATCTCACTCAAGGTGTCCAAATTCCGGGGCCTGATCAACTCCGAATAAGCGCCTAAGCTTCCTCCCACCTGGAGAGTCTCAGCTGTCATTTGCTCAGTGTAGAATGGCACAGAAGCAACTTCTAACAAGACCACAGACACAGCCGCTCAGAGCCACCACTGCTCAGGTCCAGCACAACAGACTCTCCCCGTTCCTGGGCCTGAGACAAGGCTGGAGAAGATTGGGGTGGGGGTTGGGGGGGCCGCTTACGGACACAAGAAAATCGGACAGAAAAAGAAAATCGGAGGCTCCTAGTAGCTGCAGATAGAGGCTCAAAAACATTCCTTTCTGTCCCTTGAAGCTGCACACATTGGAATAACTTCTCCACACAGTAAAGATTTCGAACACTACAAACTCCCTAGCCCCCTTCTCAGTAACTTTTACTCCTAAACCCGAGCTTCTGCAAAAACCCCGTGATGGTCAGATGCACCCACCCCGCTCACATACTCCACTCCAAAACCACCCCAGAAAACCTATCACCCACTCCTACAGGTAGAATCCTCAGGCCACAACCCTGCAGTTGCAAGTTTGGCAGAAATAATTAAAAACTCATTTTCTCTATGCAAGTTAGAACAGACACTTTATCCCCCCTGTATTTCAAAGAGACTCGGAACAGTAACCTGAACTGGTGGTCAGGTAAAAACGCACAGCTAAGATCCCAAGACGTGGCACTCCGATCCTTCTGAACTCCACCAAAATATCAAAAGCCATTCTGCTTTCTTGTCCTTTTCAAAAGGACGCCAGGGACTCCACCAATGGGTCCCACGAAACAGCCAGGTCTTATACTCACAGCGACTCATTCCTGCTGACCCTAAGCCCCAGTTCTTATGCAAACCTACAAGGAGAGACCGGGACCTACAGAGGTCCCACCCCAGCAGACCCAGATAAAGGAGGGAAAGGGTCACAAATAAGGGAAAGCCACCAACTACCAACTACTGACTACAAGCACTCTGTGAGGTCAACACCAACCAGTTAATGTTCTGGTAAAATGAAACTTTGTGGTTTTAGGGATGCTGGGGGTTGGGGGGAGGGCCCACAGAGGAGAGGAAGGTCCAGTCAGTCTGAATCAGTATCTTTAAAGGAAGTGGCAGCCCCTTCTTGCTTTTTTTCTCAGGGTGCCTGGGAAAGGCCCCAGTAGAGCTGCTCTCTAAAGGTTTGGAGCTCACAGAAGAAAAAGGAAGGGACAGGCCAGCTGTAAAACAGACCTGGTATCCTCCCCACCCTACCCCACCCCCACTCCCCTCTAATTAAAGCAGCATGCAGAATTGACAAAAATCCTTCAAGGTTTTTTCAAGACCCCGCCTGGTGCCCCTGAGGGAGAGAGAAAAGTAGAGGAGTTTCTATATAAACACGAGGCATGATTTAGGAGCTTCTCAATAGAAGGGGAAAGAGAAGCAAAAACTTCAGGAACGAGCCTCTGCTGTCCTTTTCCTCCTTCACCAGCCTTGGTCTGAGTGTCCAGAGGCGCCCTGGTCTGTGCCAAGCCCAAAAGCTAAGGCGTGGGCTTCTGCTCCAGGCTGCCTGTCTTTGTTCACCCAGACCCAGGTCTCAGAACAAAACAAACACACACGCAAAACTATCACACAAACTTACCACCACCACGAGTGCAAAAACCCAGGCGGTTCTCCCAACGTGATGTTTTTTTCCCATCGAATCTGGAAAGCAGAGAGCAGAGAGCAGAGACGGCTTAGAGGAGCAGAGAGGAAGGGTGGGCAGGGGGCTTCCCGGAGCCAAAAGGCTGTGAAGACCAACTAACAATAAATGCCAAAAGGTGATAAAAATTCAAAATGGTGGCCACAGTGGCTGCTCCTGAAAACAAAGGCTCTAAGAATAGTGGGGAAGAGGGGGTGTCAAGAAATTGGATGATGGGGGTTTGGGAGGGGGAGGGGAGTTCCACTCACCTCCGACAAGAAGGTCTGTGCAGATTTCTGTGCTCCTACGTGCAGTAAATATTCGTAGACGTATAAAGCTAACCTGCAAAGTGGGCAAGGGGCACAGAAAGAGAGGGAAGGCGTCAGATCACACCGGGCACTCGCTCTGGACCTTGCCAGCCGGCTTCCAGCCCTGTCTGCACTGTCCCATTGTGGGCCCAACCAGAGGTGAGCAGCTAGCTCGGCCCTGTGGAAGCAGTCAGGGGGTGGGTACCAGGGGACGCGCTGCCTCGAGCCGTGAGGGCTAGAGAGCAGCCCCCCAAACTTGAACTTCCAACTGGCATCGGGGCCAAATCCACCTAGGTCTCTCAAACTCTGTAAGCCTCCCGACCCTAGAGCCTCCCTCCTTTTCCCGACCCACTCATTGCCACCCTCTCTCCAGCTCTGAGGGTCCGGGGAGACTCAGTCCTGGACTCCCGGGTGCTCAGCGCGCTCTGGAGAGGGCAGCAAAGCGCCACCCTCATCAGCTCCCCCCCAAGCAACTGTCCCCCAAGCCCAGGGCCAAGCCAGCGCCGCCGTCCCTGCCCAGCGCGGCGCCCCGAAGGGCGCGGGGCGGGCGGCGAGGCCGAGGGGCAGGCAAGGGAGAGCGCTCCCCGCCGAACAAAGCCCCCGGCACGCACTCCTCACGCCTCGGGCGGACAAAAGGAGCCTTCGGGGCTGCGGGAGCCACGCGCCCCCTGCCCGCGCCCGCGGGGCAAAGTGCGGCCGCCGCGGCGAGCGCCCAGGGTCGCGCTTGGGACCTCGCCCACCCCTCTCCGCGGGGCCCCCGCGCCCGGCACGCCCCGCGGCCACCAGGTGCCCCCTCCGCCGGCGGCGCCCCCCGACGCCCCGGCCTCCGCCGCCTCCCAACAATGGGCTCTCCCACGCCGCCCGCCGCGGCCTCGGGGAAGGGGCCAGGCAGGCGGCGCCGGGCCCGGGGCGCAGCAGCCCCCGCCCGCCCATCTGCCTCCCAACCGCCCTCCCGCAGCCCGGCGACGGCGCGGCCGCCACTTGGAAAATAGGGCTTACTTTTCCCGAGCCTGCCCGTCCGAGGGCACCGCCGAGCCTTTGCCTTTGGCAAACATGGTTTGCAGAGAAGAGGGCGCCGAGCCTCGCCGCCGCCGCCGCTACCGCTCCGGCTTGCTCCCGAGCTGCCCCCTCGCTCCCGGCCCCCTCCCCGGCCTCGCTCGCTCGCCCGCTCGCGCTCTCCTCGCCGCGCTCCCCTCCCTCCCCCCCAGGCGCTGGCTCCGCGCTCTTTCCAGCTGTCAAAGCGTCAGCCCCGGCCGCGGCCCCATCGCCCTGGAACTCCTCCCGCGCCGGCTCGGCCTGGGGTGCCGCTGCCGCCGCCGCTCGCCCGCCGGCCCGGCCGCCCGGTGGCTCGCTCGCGCGCCCGCCCGCCCGGCTCCGCCTGCGCCGCCCTCTGCGCCTCCGGCACCGCTGCCGCCGCCGCTGCCGCTGGTCTACTTGGAGCTCAACCGAACGTGGCTACCCGGGCGAGGAAGCGAGGCGGGCGTCAACGTCCTGCGATTGATGGCGGCCTCGGCCAATCGGCGCGCGGGGGCGGGCCCGGCGGCCCGGGAGGGACGCCCTGTCAGCGCCCGGCCGCGGCAGTCCCCGCTGCGGCCGCCTCCACCGAGCCGCTGCCCCTGCTCCTGCGGCTGAGCCGGGGGTGCCCGGGGGCGCGCGCCTCTCTTTTCTGTGGCTGTGGGGAGGGGACTCGAGTCGGGCCGGGGGAGCTCTTGTCTCCTGGCCCCGGCGACAAGGGGGTTTGCCCGGCGCTCTCCGCGGCGGGGACCATTGGGGGGCGGAGGGCTCTGCGGCAGCGTCGGAGGGGAGGGGGCGCGGACCCCTAAGCGGAGCGCCTCCGGCTCCCTCCCGCCACGTCCCTCTCCCTTATCTGCCACTCGTCTCCCTTCCACCACCCCCCTTGCCCGGCCCGCGCCGGCCCAGCCCTTATCTCCCCCTCCCCCTCGCTGGCCCTACCCCCTGCGCTCCGACCCCGACCCCCTCCTCAGACTCCAGTCCGCTCCCCAGCCGCCCCGCCCCCGGCCCTCCCTCCTGCCCCGTCCGCCTTCCGAGTGCCGGGCCCGGGGGCTCCACGCTGCGAGCTGGGCGGCCCGAGCCGGCGCCCGCGCGGCTGCTCCTTTACTACATCATTAAAATACTTTGGAAAGCCCCAAAGTGGAGCCGCGCGATAGAGGTCCTCGGCGTGCTTTGGGGAGCCTGGCGGAGGGAACGGGGGACTTGTGCTAAGTGAAGGGAGAGTGATTGCTCCCAAATTTCTAAGGTCTGCCAGCCCTGGCAAGTTAGCCCCTTGGCTTCTCCGCAGGAGACTGTGCCGTTCCCGGGTACCGGGGCGTCACCTGGGTGCCCCGCAACGTGGAAATGCGCGCCACAGAAATCTGCAAACTTCAAATAAATGGAGCTAAATTCGGGAGGGGGGGGGATGAGAGTCAGGCTTGGGGGGAGGGGAAGCTTCCATTGTCAGTGACCCAGGTGTACAATGGGAAATGGGGGGGGTGCTGGCAGAGTGACCCAGCTATTTGCCGCTGACTCCTCTCAGTCCACGCTGAGAACCCCAAGCAGACGCTATGACTCCCTTCTTAGACCAGAAACCAGCGAAATAGGGGAAGACTCCCCCATTTTCAGACTGCTTTCAGAGCGCGGTTCTCTTTAAATGTGATAAAACACTGTCGGCACTGTCTCTTTAAAAGAGTCAAGCAGAAAAAGCTGTGTAAGCGCTGATTGGCTGCCTGTTTGGATACATCTTTAGGGGAGCCTTGAAACTGTTAGCCTAGGTTGATTTTTTTTTTTTAACTGCGCTGTTCCAATAAACAAGTAACGCCCCTCCCCCTAACATGCCTCGCACCAAACAATTAAAGGATAGGTCAGTGTCCTGGGGAAAACACATTTCAAGTAGGAAAACTCAGAACTAAATTTCAACAAAATAAAGAATAATTCCCTACCATTAAAGTTTGCTTATTTTGATCTGTTGAAAAGAGAAAAGGGGCTTTTAAAAGAAATGCCCCGCAGCAAACCGATCTGCATTGGTTCAGGAAGGAGACTCGGTGCATTTTTGGAATAATGTTCTACTCAGTATAACAGCCTCCCTAAATTAGAATACAGCCAGGCCCTACGGATGCCTCTGGACGCACTCTGTTCTCTGCTGGGACCTGGAGATCGCCTGGGAAGGGTACCGAAAAGGGGAAATACTGAACCCTAGTCTATGGTTGTCTGTATGGAAGCCCCTAGTTTAAAGGTTGTTTTGTGAATGAGGGAAGCATGGAGGTTGGGAGGGAGTTGAAATACAACGATAGGGGAGAGAAGGAAATAATTACAGTTATTTTTTCCCCTAGGCGGTTTAATTTAATAGGGCTACTTTAAGGTACCTTAGAGCCCACACTAATTAAATTGGCCTGTTCATCCCCTTCCCCTGGACTTCTATTTTTGATGGGCTAGGAATGGCCAAGGATGGCTTGTCAACAGACTGACTCACAAGAAGCCTGACTCATCTTGGGTCTGCAAGGCCCACAGATTATGAGGATCATGAGTATTGGTCAGGTCCTGCCTAAAGGAAAACACTGCCCTTCTCTGGCTGGACTATGGCAGTGTCTATCTACCAAGTTGGTTATGCCCTATTAGCACCAGGCCTGCAGCACAAACCTGTCTGGGCATCATTTTCCTCATCTGTCAAATGGGAAAGGAGGGTTAGAAGATCTTTAATATCTCTTGAGAATATGATATTCTGTGATGCTGATTTCACTTCTACAGTTTTCTTCCCACACCCCCACCGGAAAAAGGACTGGCACCTTCTTTGGGAGCAAATGTGGCAAGAGGAGAGGAGTGGCGTTCAGGGAACCTGTGCCAGGCACTCTTTGTGGTCTGCCCTTTGCTAGGGCCTGACCCAGAATGAGGCCCCGTGTCTGTAGGTTCCTGGTGAGGCTAAAAGAGAGGACTCAGACAGAGGGAGCAGGGAGCCCCCAGCCTGCTGGAGAGAAAGGAGTTGACAGGCTCCTGGGAAGTGGGACCACTCAGCAGCCCCAACTAAGTGTGCACATGGTGATTCAAGAGGATCCAGTCCAAACCCCTAAAAGCAAACAGCATCCCAAACCCCAGTCTCCCTTTCCCCACTGAATCCCCCAGCTCCACCTTTGCCAGACCACATCTTTGGGCCTGCTGTCTCTACTGGGAATTCTTCCCACCCCAACATCCCCCTTGGACCATTGCTTAGGGCTAACATGCCGTTTGATGCCATCTTCTCCTCTAAGACCTTTTTGCTTTTCACTCCCGAAGCAAAACTCATCCATCCCCCTGCTTGGTCTCATTTTGCTTGAACCTCCGTAGTGGCTCTCTGTGGTCATTCTGCCTCTTGTTGTAGCCATTGTTTACTGTCTGTCTCCTCCGCCAGAGCTGGCAGGGAGAGGAACGAAGTCTGACTCATCTGCGTGTCTCCACCACCCAGCACAGGTTCAGAACCTATGTGTACATCAACTCAGTGTATGTACCAGGGGTTGGGGAACCACGGAAGGAAAAAATGGTCTCATCCCCAACTAGCTCTGGGCCCAGGGTGGAGATAAAAAAGGGACACCAGCAACAATGGGATGAGATAAGGCCTGTTTCCCAGCCCCACCCACCTAAACTACAGCCTCAAGGAACTACTGTACTTTTGGTCCTCAGAATACACCCAGTCATTGCTTGTATATCCACCCCAGGCTCATTCATTCTTTCCTCCTCTCTTTCTCTATCCCTCCCTCCCTTTTCTTCTTTCTTTTAGTACCTGTCTATTGAGCATCTACTATACCAGGCATTGTTCCAGGTACTGGGTAATAAACCAAACAAAACTTCTTACTCCTTCGAGCTTATGCTATTGGGAAATCCTCTGTCCAAAAACCTCTTTCTGTGACAGATGCCTTCTAATCCTAAAATCCAGCCTGGGCAGGTACCTCCTCTACCAGGAAGCCTTCCAGGGAAGCCTCCCTGAGCTCCCTGACTGGGTCAGGAGTCCCCTGGCAGCCTTTGGAACACACCCCTCCCCCAACAACCCACAACAGACTGCAGTAGGTCACAGCGTGTAGGTGTGGACAGGTGTGCATCTCCCTCACAGGAGCGTGAGCTCCTCCTGCCCAGGGGAATGATCGTCATTCACCTGCGGGTCTCCAGTGCCCAGCAACTATGGTGAAAGGAGACTCCAATAACTGAGTGACCAGAATGAGGAGTAAGAGGCAGTTGAGGTGGGAGAGAAGAAGGAGAGGTCAAGTCCAAGCTTGGGCTAGAATGGCCACTCCTTCACTCAGCTGCCAGAAACCGGAGGGCAGAAATCCTGGGCTCTGGGATCACCTTGGCAATGGCCAGGCCTCCAGAAGGTGGCAGTTAAAGGAAAAAGACTCCAGGCTCTTGGGCTCAACCTGTGAAACTGTGCTTGCCAAGTATGCCAGAGGCTGTCCCTACCTCTCCCTAGTGAGCAGGTCTCTTTCAGAGTTCCTCACACAGCTGCTAGAAGGATGGGAACCCCCCTTCCGGGGGGGGGGGGGGTGCAGCTATTTCGGTGGTCACTGAGCATGCAGCCCATCCCCTTCCTGCCCTGACACAGTGGGTCCTAGAATTGAGTGGAAGTGTCTCTGGTCAAAACCCTGGGCTCCTCTGCTGGGGGTAGCAGGGCTCCGGCTCAGGCTGGTCAGCGCTTGTGTTACCCGACGTTTCCTTGAAGGGATCAGGAGCCTCGATGAGGGGGTACAAAAATCCAGCGTCTAAGCCTGTCTGGTGGATGTCGGACTGGTGACCTTGCCTTGTGAGCCTGTCTGGGAAAGGAGGACCTCATTGTCCCGGTCCAGGGCAGGCAGGGGGATAGGGGTCCAGGAACTTCAGGGAAATTGCCTGCCAGGCTGTCAGTCAGTGCTGGCCAAGCCCGTGCTCCTGATCGCCTCTGGACAGCGGAGAGGCACTGCTTTGAAGGCTGTTTGGAGGCTCAGCAGAGAGAGTAATTGGAGAAACATTCTCTAAATGGAAAAAGATGATCACTCCTGATGTTATTAGCACAGCAGAGCCGGCAAAAAGAGAGGTGCCAAGGAAGAAGAAAGCGAAGTTTAAAATCAAATGTGTTTTGGACTGTCTTCTGCTGGACACACACCTGTGCTGAGACAGCTTGTTAGAGCAAAATGGTTTTAGGCATTTTCTTGAATGGGGTTAGTTCTATCAAGAAAGCACCTACTAAGCACTGGACACTGGGCCCTAAGCCAGGGATGCTGAAAAATGCAAGAAAACACAAGGCAAGGTGCTGCCAAGGATAGGCAGGGAGGGGAAGACAATGCTCAGGTCCCTCGGGGTTTCTGCTGTGCCCCCCCCACCTCCTCTCCAGGATGTCTTGACCATGAGTTCATTCCCATGCCACCCACCATGAAGCCTTCCACAGTGTCCCCTGGCAGCTCCCCCTTGCATGCTCCACTGGCCTTGGGCCAGCACGTCTCCATGTGCCCTCACCTGCTGCATCGTTATCCCCGCCATTTCTGTGCCTGAACACCTCCCCCCAATGCATGCCTCCCTTCCCCCACTTCCCTGGTCTGAACGTGGCCAGAACCCACCCTAATGAACCTGTGTGGACTGGCACCTGCCCCTCTCGTCCTGGTCTAGTTTCCTCCTAGCAACTGTTACCAACTACCATGGTATACGTTTACTTGTTTTTCTTACCTTTCCCCTCATTAGAATTTAAGCTCTGTGGGAATTTTATCCCTATCTCTAAAGCAGGTACTCAGTAAAAATATGCTCAATGTTGAATAAAATAATTGATTTAAGAAAGATTTTCTGAGCATCTGGTATGGGCTGTGCCCCCTGATAGGTGGCAAGAATGCCAGGTGAACAAGACAGTCCCAGTCTCCTTCTGTTCAGAGCTCACAGCCCAGCAAGCAAGAGAAGGGTTAGTTCAATAGGCACACAAATAAATATGTAATGACAAACCATGCCATGGAGAGGATGCTATGAGCAGAGTCTGATTCTGTGGGGGAGGGAGTGGTGATCAGGGAGGGCTTCCCGGTGTAGGTGACATTTTAGTTCTAAAGGATGCGGGAGAGTTAACTACACAAAGGAAGAAAGTTCCAGGTAGGGAAGTGAAGTATGCGGCAGGGAGGAGCTCTGTTAGGTGGGGTTATTGATAGCTAGTCCTTGTGACAGGAGCAGATGCCCCTTGCCACGGCATTAGAGAAAACCCCAGAACAGAGAACTAGAATACCTCTGCACAGGAGGGGAAGTACTGTCAGCTAACATTTCAAGAAGCCAGTTACTGTAGCAATGGCTGGAATCACAAGTGGGTTGATCACTTTCACGCTCCTTATAATAGGTAGTATAGTAAAAGGAAGGAAGGAAGGAAGGAAGAAAAAGAAGAAAAAGAATATCAAGTGTTGGAGGATGTGGAGAAAGGGGAACCCTCGAGCAGTGTAGGGGGGAACATACCCTGCTGTAACCATACTGGAAAACAGGGAACTGCCGTATGATCCAGCAATTCCGCCTCTAAGAACACATCCCAAATAACTGAAAGCAGGGACTCAAACAGATATCTGTACACCAATGATCATAGGGGCATTATTCACAGCAGCCACAACACGGGCTCAACCCATCAGCTGACTGGTCCATCAGCTGAGGAATGATGGAATGTTACTCGGCCCTGAAAAAGGAGGGAACTTCTGACACAGGCTACAACGTAGATGAACCTTGAGGACGTGATCCCAAGTGAGATAAGCAGACACAAAAGGACAAATATTGCCTGGGTCCACTCGCATGGAGGACCTAGAGCAGTGAAGTTCACAGACACAGAAACTGCAAAGGCGCCTGCCACGGCTGGGCAGGGCAGGGGGGGCGTGAGGCGTTGGCTAAATGGGTTCAGAGTTTTGGTTTGGGAAAATGAAGTTCTGGAGATGGAGGGTGGTGATGGGCGCACGGCGGTGTGAATGTACTTAGCTGTGCACTTAAAACTGGTTAACATGGTAAAGTTTTACGTGACGTATATTTCACCACAATAAAAACCAGAAAGGAAAGACACTGAGCTAAGAGTGATGAGGGAGGGCACAGAAGGGGTCCAATATGGGACGTCATGGGGCTTGGAAAGTGGAACATAAAAAGGAGGGGCATTTAACTTGTCCAGTTGGGAGAGAGGCAGGACAGAGTGGAAGGTGGTGGGAAGGATCCGGAAAGCTGTTGAGACCAGGCTCGGTCTAAACTGAGGTTTAAGTGGGAGCTGGGGGCAGGTGTGGAATATGTTCCAGACAAGAATGAATGACATTGGGACGCCTGGGTGGCTCAGTTGGTTAAGCGGCTGCCTTCGGCTAGGCTCATGATCCCAGCGTCCTGGGATCGAGTCCCACATCGGGCTCCTTGCTCGGCAGGGAGCCTGCTTCTCCCTCTGCCTCTGCCTGCCACTCTGTCTGCCTGTGCTCGCTCACTCTCTCCCTCTCTCTGACAAATAAATAAATAAAATCTTTAAAAAAAAAAAAAATTCATATTAAAAAAAAAAAGAATGAATGACATTCATGGATTTATTCAACTGAGCTGAGCCATTCAGGGCCCTGGGCGTCATGTTAAGAAGTTCAGTCTTTGTCCTGCAAGCAGGGGCTTCCACCAGGGATGACCTCCTTGTGCTTTAGGAAGAGCACTCTGGGGGGCCCGGAGGAAAAGGGAGTCCCCAAGGCAGTGGGGGTGAGAGCAGCAGATGTGGTGAGAGGTGCTGAGGCAGGTGAGATGGAAGGAAGCTGATGGAAGAGAGTTCCCTGGGTCCGGTCGCATATGAGGGTGTGAAGGCTGACTCCCAGGTTTCTGGCGTGGGTGAGGGGGCTGCCCGTCGGGGGGCCCCGGAAGGGAAGCAGGTCTGTAGGTGGCAAGTATGAGAAAGGCAGTCTTGGACATGCGGAATTGGAAAAGCCCATTGGAGGTCCAGATGGAGATATCCAGGGATAGGGAGACTATAGTCTGGAGCTTCGGAGCGAAGTCTGCCTTGAAGATGTAGCCTGGGGAGTCGCCCACATCTGGAATTCAGATTCAAGCCCAGCAAGGCAGCTAAAGTGACCCAAGCATCACCTGCGAGAAAGAAGACATACGGGCGTGGTGCAGATGGTGCGAACGTCCCCCCCAAACCTCAGAGCACCAGAGGTCAGGACGCTCCTGAGGCTCTCTTCCCACTCTCTCCTGATTTCCTTCCTTCCCCTGTGGTTGTTCCTCCGGTGATCCTAGAAAGGGTTCTTATCCTCCTGCCTCTTCTTAAAACTCTATTAGGAGAGTATTGCTGATATAATGTTACATAACAAACAGCCCCCAAATCTCAATGGCTTATTATAAAAGCCATTTATTTCTCACTCACAGGTCTGTGGTCCGTCTGGGCGGCTCTGCTCCAGTCTGCTCCAGGGTCCCCCTTGCTGGGGCCCAGGCTGAAGGGCAGAGGCTGCCTGGTGTGTGTTTTCAGAGTGGGTGGACGGATCACCAGATGCCAAGCCGATCCATGCAAGCATCCACCTGCTCCCCAGTCACGTGGCCACCCTAGCATGGGCAGGGTGGGGAGGTGTCTGCCTCCCATGGAAAAAGAGGTGGATATTTGCTACACAAGCTACCTACCTGAATGAGCTTCTCTCAGGCTCTGTCCTTGACCTTCACTTTTTGCTTTGGGCAAGTTCAGCCATGCCCATGGCATTGACCACACCTGAGCCTCCATGATGATTCCTGAATCCACCCCCTGGCCCAGATTTTTTTCTTAGTACCAGACCTCACCCCAACCCCCCACCATCTGTTTAGTTAAAAGGCATTCCCACCTGGATGTCCCCCAGATGTTTCAAAGTCCCTGTGTCATGAACTGGACTCAATTATTTCTCTCTATTCAATTCCTACCCACTCCCCATGTCTGTGCAGGGCACCAACATCTAGCTGATTACCCAGGCCAGAGACCTAAGAGTGGGACTTGTCTCCTTTTCTTCCTTGCCCCCTGCTCCCTCTCCAGCACCTGGATTGGTCAGCTAGATCTAGTAAGCATCCAACATTTTTCTTTTCTTTTTTAAAAAGATATATATTTTTAAGATTTTATTTATTTATTTGACAGACAGAGATCACAAGTAGGCAGAGAGGCAGGCAGAGAGGGGGGGAAGCAGGCTTCCCGCTGAGCAGAGATTCTGATGTGGGGCTCGATTCCAGGACCCAGGATCATGACCTGAGCTGAAGGCAGAGGTTTTAACCCACTGAGCCACCCAGACACCCCCAAAAGATTTTATTTTTAAGTAGTGTCTACACCCAACATAGAACTCGAACTTACAACCCCAAGATCAACCAATGCTCTACCAATGCTGCCAGCTGGGTGACCCGTAGGCCTCCCACATCCTGTCCGCTACCACCCCCACTCTCATCACTGTGATCCAGCCCCGGATTATTGCACAACCCCCAGCAGATCTCTCTGCCTTCAGACTCTCTTCCAACCCTCCAGCCTCTCCTGGCCAGCCAGAGGGATGCCTTGAAGGCACAGATGTGACATGCTTTTTGCTCAAAACTCTTCAGTGGCCCACCTTCTCATACAAGATGAAGCCCAAGGTCCTCCGCAAAAAAGTTCAAGGTCCTTCATAATCTGGCCCCTGCCTCCCTTTGCAGCCTGTTGTTCCCCAGTGTCCTGAGCCCTGGGGATGGATGTGCTCCTTGGGAGTTTGTAGCCTGATGGGGGAAGCAGGCAAGTCTACCAGTACTTATGATACAATGTGACAAGTGTCACCATGGCCGGTACAGGCTTCTGTGGGCAGAGTGCAGGGGTGTTATGCTGGTCCAGTGGGTCACAGAAGGTGGCTAGGAGGAGGTGGCCCTCCTCAGACAGTGGGAATGGATGAGCACTCTCAAGGAGAAGCTGGAGAGACAGCTCTGAGGAGCATCAGCAGGTCTGATGGAGGGGGAGCTGATGGAGGTGATGGAGGAGGCCTGTTCAGAGGAGCCATGAGGAGGAAATCTGGGGAAGGGGGTGCCTGGGGAAGAAAATGTTGACTCGCAGGTAGTGATCAAGCAGCAGAGAGCTCTGCAGAAACTGGATGGCTGGTGAGGGCATTTTAGGGGAGCAATCCGGGCAGAAGCCTCATCACGGCAGTGGCAATGTGGGAGGGGGATAGAGACAGCAGGTGCAGGCAATTCTCTCTAGATGCTGGGCTGTGAAGGGGATCAGAGGCCAGCGTGCCAGGAGTAAGGAGCTTTGCTGTGTTTCGGCTGAAGACGAGAGAGAGGCTGGATCCCGTGTAAATGCTGACTGGAAGGAACGAGTAGAGAGGGAGAGGCCAAGGGACTGGAGAGTCAGAGGACAGCATTACAGTGAGGTCCCTGAGCAGGTGGAAAGGGAAGGGGCTCAACACAGCTGGAGGGCCTCCTTCACTCCCCTCTGGGAACGCAGAGATGAGGAGACCCAGCCTGTGCCCTCCAGATACTCTTGGTAGGGGCACCTCGGTGGCTCAGTCAGTTAAGCAACCGACTTCCTATTTTGGCTCAGGTCATGATTTCTGAGGCGTGAGATCAAGCTCTGAGTCAGTCTCCACACCTAGTGTAAACTCAGATTCTTTCTCCCCCTCTCCCTCTGCTCATCCCTGCTCGTTCTCTCTCTGTCTTAAAAAAAAAAAAAAAAAAAAAAAAAAAAAAAAAAAAAAAGATGCTCATGGTCTAGGAGTGGGGGCTGGGTCTTTGCCAAGGAAGTAAACCTGGAGCAGGGGCTTTGAAGGTTGAGTAAGAGTCTGCTAGACAGAGCAGCAGTGGTGAAGGGATCCCAGGCAAGAGGACAGCATGAGGCATGGGGGTTGGGGGTTGAGGGAGTGGCATGGCGACAGGAGAGGGGGGCTTCAGGGTGCTTCCCACATCCTTCCACATTGACTTCATGGGCACCCACGTTGGTCACCCGTGGATCCTGATGGAACGCAAGGACTGTGTCATGTCCACTTCTGTGTGGCCCAGTACCTGGCTTCCACGAGTGTTGAGTAACAAAGGCTCTGCTTTGGACAGAGTAAGTCTATCCTGAGGATGATGTCAAGGAGATAGCAAGGATTCCTCTGTGGGTCATCGCCTCTCTCCCTTAGCATTGGACACTGTCCTAGGCGGGCCCCAGTGAGTGCCCCAGTAAATATCAGCTATGAGCTCAGAAGCCCTGTGTTCCAAACCTCCTTTCTAGCCACCCTCTGAGGCCACCGGGGGAGGTGGTGCGGGAGCGCCCTCTCCCCCAACTATCTGGGGCACCCAGAGCAGAGCTCACAGGCTCCTTCTCTGAGTCTGAGCCCCGTTTCCACGGAAACAGACATCGGCAACCATCAAAGTCCCAGCTTTCAAACACGAGTCTCTTCCAAAACTTACACTCACGTGATTCATAGACCTCACAATTGTAGGGGCTGCAGGGGTCTTCCTGAGCGTCCCACCCTCCCTGTGATGTGAGGGCAGAGCCAGGGCTAGAACACTGGGCCCTGGCTCCCCGCTCAGTGCTCCGTCCTTTATCCAGTGCTGCCCCGACTAGAGAGAGCTCACAGCCATCCTGACCCATTGACCAGGGCCTCAGTTTGCCCATCCATCCATCTAAGGAGGAAAAAGCACCAGGAGTCAACACACACCTGTTGGGCACCCCAGATTCCTGCCAGCTCCGTGCAGGTCAGCCTCTCTTCCAAGGCTGAGGTCACTAGAACGTGAGACCTTCTTCTTGGTCCCTGAGGGCTGGGATCCTGCATCCGAGGACTCTGGGAGGAGGGACCGGAAGGACACAGGTCACCCACAGGCACTGATTCACAGGAAAGGAGTTTGCTAGGCAGTGTCCGTTGGGATCTGCCTCTCTCCGCCTTGGAACCCTTTCTGCCAGCTGTGCTCCTGGTCCCTGCCCTGTCCTCTGCTGCATTTTGCAGTCCATTGCTCGGTCTCTGCATCCCTGTCTGTCTCTCCTTCTTTTGTCTCTATGTCTTGACCCATCTCTGTCTCTGGATCTCTCCATACTGTTCCCTCTCAGTCCCTTTCTGTGGGCTTCTCTGGGTTTCTACCTGTGTCTCTGGATTTCTCTCTTCTCCCACCTGAGAGACACATGAGGACAGGGATTTTGTCTCTTTTGTCCACTGTCAAATCCCTACTGTCTTGGACGGTGCCTGGCACATAGTAGGTACTCAGCAAGCACTTGCCAAATGAATGATGTCTTTACATGTCTGTCTGTTTCTCACCCTTCCAGCCTGTGTCTGCTTCCCTTCTCTGTCCTCTCTCTCATCCTCATCTGCTGCTGTTGTGTCTTTGGACTTCTGCTTCTCTCTCCCCCTTTCTTTCTTTGTCTTTTTCTTTCGCTCCATCTCTCTCATTCTCTCTCCCTCTCTCCCTGTTCTGTCTGTCAGTGGCTGCCGGCCTCTTTTACACATGGGGGGATGCACGTGAGCACACCTACACACACACACCCCCACACACACCCATCTGCAGCATTTTTTCCTGTAAATGTTTCCTAGGTTGATGTGGGTTTAGGAAACCTAACTTCAGTACTGCAGCTCCAACCCTCAGCAGTCACCATGCACTCCCCCCTCCCCCCAATTACCATCACAGACAGGACCAGGTGTCCAGTCCCATAGCAAAACTGAGATGTTGGCAAATTTGTTTCCAATGCCTTCAGCTGGTTCCTGGGTCACCGTTTCCCTCTGCCCAGTGTCCCTCCTGAACAGCAAGACCCCCAGGGGCCAAAATACTGGCCCCTCCAATGATCTGCTGTAGAAAAGGTTCTGAGACCAGCCATTCACTGACCTGGTATGACCCTAGTCACTGTCAGACTCCTTCCGGGACCTATCTAAAAATTTGTTCTCTGGGGCACTAGGGGAAGGTGAAGGTTTTGCCTCCAGGAGGAGGAGTGTTAGGCCCCTAGATGCATAGGAAGGCAGTAAGTGGAGTTTTACAGAAAAGGGTTTATGCCCCCAGATACCAAGCTCGCAGATAGCCCCCTACCCAACAGACAGCGTGATGTGGCCGTGGGAACGTGGATATGGAGACCAGCAGAAGACCTGTTTCAGTCTCGCCTCTACTCCTTATTTGCTGTGTGGCCTTGGCAAACTACTCGACCTCTCTGAGCCTCCGCTTCTTCATTTGGAAAATGGGGGTCATGCTGTCATCCTGTTGGAGTGAGATTCAGAGCGAGGTGTATAAACCGCTTCACACATAGTACATGCTCAGTGCATGATCACTTCAATTGCCCCCTCAGCATGTTGGATATGCCAGGAAAGATGAGCCAAGACGCAGTACATGTCTGTACAGCACTAGTTCCTGAGCTGGGGCTGCAGGCCAGTCTTGTGCAATGATTACTAGCTCTAACTTTGGGGTCAGAGAGGTCACTTACTGCTGTGTCGCTGACCTTCTCTAAGCCTTGGTTTCCTCTTCTGTAAAATGAGGGTCATCACATCAACAGTTTAGGGTTTTTTGGAGGATTAAATGAGATAATAGCTATAAAGTGCTTGGCCAAGTGTGTGATCAGGTGTGTGATCAGGAAACATTAGATGCTACTAGCTTTCTAAATGTTAGCTTGTTGGCTGTCACAATGACCCTAAAAGTACATATTCTTTCACCTATCTTCCAGGGGGAGGAAGCAAGGCTTAAATGGAAGGGGCAATTTACCAGTTCAGCCAGCTAGCAGGAGACAGGGTTAGGACTGGACTCCAGCCTCCTTCTTGGCGTTGTCACTATTTTAACTTCTCTCTCCCTTCCAGAGCTGCCCAAAACCCGGAAGCTGGGTCCTAGCTCATAAGTCATCCCTGAACATGCTCCTGTGTGCCCTTTCACCAGGCAGTGCTGTGACTGCATGAGGAAGCAATATGTGGGAGCAAAATCCCTGCCCTGAGAAGCTCATTGAGGACAGTGCAAGCTCTTGAACTTGACATGGAACCACAAATGGGAGAGGAGCTGGTGAGGGTGGGGAGGGAAGGAGCCATGAATGATGGGACATGTGAAATCCTTCAGCAAAAGGGTGTCTGCTGCTGTGCTTTTCAGGGAAATGTTATTCATGAGTGTGGTTCATCTTATATACTGGCGTGGAAACAAGAATAGTAGGTGTGGCACCCCACTGGTACTCCAAGGCCTCCCAAGGAGGAGGGAAGAGAGGGAGGCTTTGCTCACGAGAATTATCCTAGAGACAGCGAGGGGTTGTCAAGGTGGAAACTCCAGCTGGGCACACCTGGAGCCTGCTCCCTCCACGGCTAGGTCCCCCAGATGCCTTGAGGTAGGATCCAAACCCAGTGGGCAGCCTGGAGTGGGATGAGCTAGCTTAGTCACAACATCTGGACCACATATGCCCCATTCTGTTCCCTAAATGGCTCAATTCCAACCATGGGATGAGATGACTAACTGAGCCATCCTGGGGTGGTGGGGGGGGGAGATGAATGGAGGGGTCCTTCTGGAAAGAGGGCAGGAATAAAGATTGTCAGCAGTGTCTTTAGTTGATAGGAATACCTGATAACACTAACCACCACCCCTCACACAAATTTTGTATTTTTCCAGCTTGTCAGAGTCTGAGTCACCCTCTAAATGAAGGGATTCCCATGCCTAGGTGCTGGCTGGCTGGCAGATGCCAAAACAAATCAAAGGCCTAGGAGCAGAGTGCTTGGCTAGGTACAGCAAGGTGCTGGGGCGGTATTGTAGCTGAGGGACTGTCACTTCTTAGAAGATGAACTGTCTTCTGAGCAGCAACTTTACTAGCATTTATTTATCTTCAGCTACTTTGCAAACATGATTCCAGTTCAAGGAGCTTGCAACAAAGAGATTCCATTCCAGGCTTTTTAAAAACAAAAAGAAGAAAAAAAAAAAGAGAGAGAAGAAAAAGCAAGACTAGGAAAAGAAGAAGAGAATGGAAATGAGCAGCACATCTGCTGTGACTGAGCACTGGATAAAGCTATAAGTTCCCTACCGGCCAAGGCAAAAAGGGAAACATGATCGCTTAAGGAACTCTTGACATAAAGAGGGTAGAAACTGACATTTGTTGAGTACAATCTAGGATTTTTAGCAGATAGCCTCTCATTTCCTTCCCAGTACCCATGCCAGGAAGCCATGGTCAGTCGCATTTTCTGGGAAGGAAAGTGAATCTCAGATGTTGCCGTAGGTTCTGTTCTAATGCCTCACTGAGATTCCCTGTCCTGGACCAATAGCCTCGTCCCACAGCTCCTGGGACTTTGGCTGCTGCCAGCTTGCAGTAATATTCCTCCCTGGGAGTTTGGCTGCAGGGAACTACTTCACCCAAAGTCACACGCCCTTCAAGAGGAGATTTCTACTCCTACTCTGAGGGTCTAGAAGTCCCAACGAGCTCATGTTTCCATCGGGGGACACAGGGAGAGCTCCAATGAACTTTAAACCGTGGCTGCTGCCTGATTATTTTTGAACTCCTTGAGCTAAGAGATCATCCGGAAGGAAAAGAACCCCCATGCTAGCAGAGGTAACTGGCCCTGGTCAAAAGGAGGAGATACAGCCCCACGGTTAAGCAACAAGAGCAGGGGAGAAGGTGTGTCATGCTCAGGTGATCCCCAGGGGTGTCCTTTGTGCTATTTGCCCAGTTTTAATGGCACATGGACAAGTCAAGCAGATCATGGTAACATGGGGCTCAAACCCTTTGTGGTGCAGGTCCGGGTCTCTACCACGAAAGCTCCCTAGATGAGAAGAGACATTGGCAGAGAAGGTGAGGACACTCCAGGTGAGATGGCATAAGGCCAATCACCAGTATCAGTTATGACCTTGAAGCTTCTGCAGCTGGTGAGGTGGTTCATCCCACTAACCCTTCTCTTTCAAGTTTCCCAGGAAACAAAGCCAACCAGAATCCCAGTGAAGTGATTCCCATGTGGGTCAAACTTCATGGCAGCCAGTGAATCAGGACAGGGCTGGGGATGGACTGTAGTGGACACTCTGATCGTCCAACCCAGATTTTCTCTTCAAGGCATACCTCCTCAGCTTGAGATAGTGATACATGGGTCCTCACCCGATGTTACCCCCCCACTCCCAAAGGTGGCTTAACATGGAGCTGCAGTGCCTGCTACCTTGCCTTAATCTGGGACATTTCTGAAGGCCCACCCCAGCTCCAAGGCTCTCTGTAGGATCAACTGAGTCTTCAATTATAGCCACATTGCTGGTCAGTTTCTACCTCCTACCAATCCTGCCTTCCTATCTGCCTTACAGGCACATCTTCCAAGAGCACTTCACAATAAACCTTGGGCTGCAACTCTCAAAGTCAGGGTTTCTTTCCAGGGAACCCAATTTTTTTTTAATAGTCTCCACACTCAGGGACACCTGGGTGGCTCAGTTGGTTGGACCAATGCCTCCGGCTTGGGTCATGATCCCGGAGTCCCAGGATCCAGTCCCACATGGGGCCCCCAGCTCCACGGGGAGTCTGCTTCTCCCTCTGACCTTCTCCTCACTCATGCTCTCTTTCACTGCCTCTCCCTCAAATAAATAAAATCTTAAAAAAAAAAAAAAAAGTCTCCACACTCAGCATAGAGCCCAGTGCAGGGCTTCAACTCATGACCCTGAGATCAAGATCTGAGCTGAGATCAAAAGTCAGACACTTAACTGAGCCACCCAGTGCCGCCACCACCAGGGAACCCAATCTTAAGTAGACATGTTGACAAACTTGCTCAAGGTAACAATGCAGATAAACATGTTCCCCCTTATGTCATGGAGGCAAATTCTCAAAGGAGGCAAAAGTGTTCTTGCATAAAATTATAAAATTTTAATTATTTAATTGAGAGTCAAATGGTTTAAAATGTGTACACTATTTTTAAGACAGATTCCCAGTTTTCCAGGTGCTTTTGTTGCATAACCAACTACTCCAAACCTAGTGGTGTAAACAATGGCTCTTCTATGATGCTCAGGGATTGCCGGGACCTTAGATGGGGTACAGTGGGGGTGACTGGTCTCTGCTCTGTCTGGGGAACTCAGCTAGCAAGACCCCAACAGCTGAAGGCTGGAATCTTCTGGAGGTTTCTTCTCTTACACATCTGGCACTTAGGCTAGGATGACTCAAAAGTTGGGGTCAGTAGTATTGTAACTTGGGCATTTTGCTCCCTGGCATCTGGGTTTCAAAAGGGAGAATCCTGAGAAAGAGCATTCCCCAAAGCCAAGGTAAAGGTACATGACTGTATGACCCTGCCTCAGAAGGCATGAATTGTCCCTTCTACTGTACTCTCCTGGTGAGAGCTGCACAAGTTCACCCAGATTTCAGGGAAGAGGATGTAGACCACACTCTTTGATGAGAGGAGTATCAAAGAATTTGCAACATAATGTTTCTTGAAACCACACACCACTGGTAGGGATTTATCAAAGGGAACAAATACACTTGTCTAAGGTCTATGTAAAAGGAAGTTTACCACAACATTGTTTATAATGCTGAAAAATTGCAAACAATCTAAATGCCCAATGACCCATAGGGATCGGTTAAATAATTTGTGGTACAGTGTGTCAATACTATGAAATATTATGTAGCTATTTTAAAAAAATAATACAATATGATGGAAAGATTTTTATACTATATTGTGAGATGGAAAAAGTTGGTTGTAGACAGGGTATATGGGTTGCTACACCCTGATTTAAAGAATAGTTTTTTTATTACAGAGATTTTCTTTTTTTTTTTTTAAGATTTTATTTATTTATTCGACAGAGAGAGACACAGCAAGAGAGGGAACACAAGTAAGGGGAGTAGGAGAGAGAGAAGCAGGCTTCCTGCTGAGCAGGGAGCCCAATGTGGGGCTTGATCCCAGGACCTTAGGATTATGATCAGAGCTGAAGGCAGATACTTAACCGACTGAGCCACCCAGGCACCCCTCTCCTTTTAACCCAGAAAGGATTTGATCAGATTCACCATCTCAATGGTGGCAGAGAAAAGAGACAAAAAGAGCTGTGTCCTCAAGGTTTTTGAGCTGTTGGCTATACAGTGTTCATCTTGCTGCCATGCCAAGGGAGATAATGGCTTTCCTGATTGTGTAAGCCCAGGGTTGTGTGGGCAACAAAGCTTGGTTTGGATGTGGTCTGTGCATGGTGCCCAAGATGCTAGCAGTGTACAGAAGGCTGCTGAGAGGCATCTGTTACCTTTCTTCTGATAGCCACCTTGACTGGCTTTGGAGAACCATCCCCCAGACACAGGATAGAGGCTTTGGGGCTGGGGGTCAGTGGTGTCTACCATCAATTGGTCTAAAAGGCGGACCGTGATCAAGCCTGGACAATTAAATGGTCTCCCTGGAATCCGAACCTTAACTTGTCTCACAATTGAACCATTCATCCCCATCTGGTCTCCCTTGAACTTAGTGACTGGGCAAGGGCTTCTGTGCAGGAAGTATATTTAAGAAGTAATTCCAAGGAGCAGGAGAGAGGAACTGGGAAGAGAAATCTAATTCAAGGTTATCATGTTGGATGCTCCAATCCACCGGAACCTTCTGAGGACAGTGTGTCTCAGAATAGTCTGCAAGAGGGGGCGGGGAGATGTGAAGGGAGAGGCCAGCATCCATTGGTCCCTGAGTCCACTGGGTAAGGGTGGACACCCCTGCGTCCCTGGCTTGCCCATGCAGGCATGCCCAGTGGGCTCCCGCCAGGACTTGAGGTCGCAGCATCGGGAGAAGCTGGGGCGGAAGCGAGAGGCTGCAGCGCATCTCCCTGGGAGATGAGACACTGTCCTTGCAAACTGGGTCAAAACCTGTACAGGAAAGACCACAGAGGCAGCATGGGCGGGGCAGGGTGGAGCGGGGGCAGGGGGTGTGGGTGAGGGGACGTGAGCCAGGGCACAAGAGACGTCTGTCATGGGCAGCAAAAGGCTGCTGGGTCCTGATGTCTGGATTTCCAGCAGTCTTCTTCCCGTGTTCCCTCCGAGGCCTAGCGGTCCAGCTTTTCTCTCGGTTCTATAAGCCACACCATAATCTTCCAGTGAGTTCCTTTTGGGCTCAGATTAGCCATAGTTTCTGTGGCTTATGGGAGAAAAATGCTAATGGATGGAGTACCTGAGTTCACAGAGAGCAAACAAAAACTTGTGGAGAAGTAACACAACATTTTCCTGTGGTTTCCCTTCAAAGGTCCCTTGATAAAATCAGAGGGCTGAGGCTTGTCTCCTAAGGGCTTAGCCTTCCTCTGAATCTGAGGAAGAACTTGAACCTTACGAGAGAACATACAGATATGCTTGCCTCTGTCACCCATGCTTCTGTCTGAGAACAGCAAAGATGGCCTGTATCGGCTCAAAAGCCCTGGCTGGGTGCACTACCAGGCCGAAAGAGGGTCTTCACGGGACAGCTTCTAGGAGTGGGTCTGCTTAGACCAAGGTCTTGACCCTGAGTAAGGGGCTTCAGGAGTTTATGGGCACAGAATGGGATTAACACTGCACCTGAAGCATGAGTCTCTGTGTGTGCGCACGCATGTGTGTGCGCGTATGCATGTGCGCACCAGCTTCCACAGCGGAGATAGGGCCATTGGTCACTGACCAGATGTCACTTTTGGGAAACCTTGAAGAAAAGACTGGGAGAGAAGACATCTTGGCAAATAAAGACAAATTGGTGGAACACAGACATACCAAGCTGTGTGTTCATTTTTTTTTTTTTCCTGTTCTAAGGGCAGTGAGCTTCGATATCAGGTACCTGTACCCTCCCAGGAGCTCCAAGTCTAATAAAGCTGACAGATACAAATATCAAGTTGAATAGGAAATCATAAGAGCTAAGATAGAGGGACACACAATGGAGTATTTTATCATGGGAAATCCAGAAAGACTGTCTAAAGGAGGAAGTACCTGGCCGGGTCTTGAAGGATGGGGAGGCATGTCCAGGCAGACAACAGGGAGTAGGGAATGGCAGACGGAGAATCAGCAGGGTAAAATCCCGGAGTGGAAAACAACACGGTGCCTTAGGGCACCCGGAGGGAGGTAATGGTGGGAGGTAGCGAGGGATTTCGTGCTTGATCCTATAGAAAAAGGGGAGCCTTTGAGAATATCATTTGGGAAATAAGACTATTGTATGCAGATTTTTATATATTTTAAAGAAAACATGTGTGATATAAAAAAAGTTTTTTAAAAAAAGTTCAAGTGGTACAGAAAAAGCAGAAAGGGCAAGCCCTTGCTGTCTTCTCCTCCCACCTAAACCTTAGGCAGCCTTAATAGCTAACTAGCTTACAGTTAGCCATTTCCTGCGCATCCTCCCAAGTGCTTTCTAGACGCCTCTACACACATTCACAGATATACCCTTTTTACTTCTAACAAATGAGTTTATGTTCTATGTACTGTGCTGTGTACCTTGCTCTTTTATCTTAACAATATATCCTAGACCTCTTCTCATGTTACATAAGGGGATATCTCCTTCTTTGTAACAGCTTCATTGCACTGTGTAGCACAGGGAAACAAATCACCCTCAAAAATCATGGTGCTCGGGACGCCTGGGTGGCTCAGTTGGTTAAGCGGCTGCCTTTGGCTCAGGTCATGATTCCAGTATCCTGGAATCGAGTCCCGCATTGGGCTTCTTGCTTGGCAGGGACGCCTGCTTCTCCCTCTGCCTCTGCCTGCCACTCTGTCTGCCTGTGCTCACTCTCTCTCTCTCTCTCTCTGACAAATAAATAAATAAATAAAATCTTCAAAACCATGGTGCCCATTTCCACAGTCCTGAAGCACAAGTCAATGTTGCGGTTAGCTTTCCTCCCTGTCAACATTCTCACAGTCTTTTTCTTTTTTCTCTTTTTTTTTTTTTGTTTAAAGTCCTTATTTATTTATTTGACAGAGAGAGATCACATAGGCAGGGAGACAGGCAGAGAGAGAAGGGGAAACAGGCTCCCCGCTGAGCAGAGTGCCAGATGCAGGACTGATCCCAGGACCCCGAGATCATGACCTGAGCTGAAGGTAGAGGCTTAACCCACTGAGCCACCCAGGCGCCCCTCGCAAGTCTTTTTCATCTCAACGGTCTGATATGTCATCAACAGTTTTGACAATCTGGTATCTCTTTGTTTTAATTATGTTAATTAATTTAATTATAAGCAAGGTTGCTCATCTTTTTACTGTGTTTATTGACCATTTGTTTTTTCAGCAAACAGCTTATTCATATCCTTTATCTGCTTTTACGTCTGTTAGTCATATCAACTTATAAAAATTTATATTTTGGGGCGCCTGGGTAGCTCAGGTGGTCCAGTGGCCAACTTTTGATTTATGCTCAGGTTGTGATCTTGGGGTCCTGGGATCAAGCCACTCATTGGGCTCCATGCTCAGTGGGGAGTCTGCTTGGGGTCTCCCTCTCTTCTCTCTCTGTCCCTCTCCCCACTCATTTCTCTCTCTCTAAAACAAATAAACAGGGGGCGCCTGGGTGGCTCAGTGGGTTAAAGCCTCTGCCTTCGGCTCGGGTCATGATCCCAGGGTCCTGGGATCGAGCCCCGCATCGGGCTCTCTGCTTGGCAGGGAGCCTGCTTCCTCCTCTCTCTCTTCCTGCCTCTCTGTCTACTTGTGATCTCTGTCAAATAAACGAATAAAATATTAAAAAAAAAACACAAATAAACAAAATCTTTTTAAAAATCATATATTTTATATTAAAATACATATTTTTAATAAATATATACTGTATATACATACATAATTATATATTATAATTATTTAAAATCTTTTTAAAATTATATATATTTTTATAAAGATTTATTTATTTGATGGACAGAGATCACAAGTACACAGAGAGGCAGGCAGAGAGAGAGAAGGAAGCAGGCTCCCTGATGAGCAGAGAGCCCGACGCAGGGCTAGATCCCAGGACCCTGAGATCATGACCTGAGCCGAAGGCAGAGGCTTGACCCACTGAGCCACCCAGGCGCCCCTAAATTATATGTATTTTTAAATGGTTTTATTTATTTATTTGAGATAGAGAGAAAGAGTGAAAGAGAAAGCATGAGCAGGGGGCAAAGGCAGAGGGAGAGGAAGAAGAAAACTCCCCACTGAGCAGGGAGCCTGATGTGGGGCTCGCTCCATGACCCTGAGATCATGATCTGAGCTGAAGGCAGATGCTTAACCAACTGAGCCATCCAGGTGGTGCCCCTAAAAATTATATTTTAACAAAATTTGACATTTGTTTATAAGTTATAATAGTTTACATATATATACAGATATATTACTGTATGTGAAATATACATATATCATGTATATACATGTTTATTAATATATATGTACATATATTAGATGTTAAATGTCTTTTGAGTTTGTTTACAGGATTTTTGCCATATCAAAATTCATAGTTTTCTATGTTCTCAAATTTATCATTCATTTCTTTAACAGCTTTTAGGTTAACATCATACTTAAAGGTCTGTGCCCATTCCTAGGTTATGAAATAATTCATCAGTGTTTTCCTCCAGCATTTTTTAAAGAAAAGTTTTACTTTTTTATTTTTTTATGCCATCTTCACCCCGGCATGGTGCTCAAACTCATGACTGTGAGATCAGGACTACCATGCTCCACTGACTGAACCAGCCAGGCGCCCCTCCTCCAGCACTTTGTGATTTCATCATTTATGTTAAAATCTTGATTCTGGGGCACCTGGGTGGCTCCGTCATTGGGTGTCTGCCTTCAGCTCAGGTCATGATCCCAGGGTCCTGGGATCAACCCCTGCATCAGGCTCCCTGCTCAGCGGGAAGCCTGCTTCTCCCTCTCCCACTCCCCCTGCTTGTGTTCCCTCTCTCCCTGTGTCCCTCTCTGTGTCAAATAAATAAATAAAATCTTAAAAAAAAAAAAAAAAAAAGCCTGTGACCAGGGCCAGTGAAGATGTGGTGGCCTGGGCATGCTCATGGGTGCTGCTGGGACTCTACCTGGATCCAGCCCTTTTGGAGGGGAGTGTGGCAACCTGTGCCAAGAGGATTCATGTGCTTTGACCCTAAGTCCACTTCTGGGGCTTAACCTGAACAAATCATCAGAGAAGTGGACATTTACATACTAGGGAGTTCATCCCAACAAAATTAATAAGAAAGAAACATTGAAACAGTTGTAACAGCCATACGTTATGATTAGATAAATTAGTAATGCTTCAGTTAAATTACAGAATATTTTATGGCCATTAACAATCATGTTTTAAAGAAATAGTCAGTGTTAGGGCGCCTGGGTGGCTCAGTTGGTTAGGCCACTGCCTTCGGCTCAGGTTGTGATCCTCGAGACCCGGAATCGAGTCCCACATCGGGCTCCCAGCTCTGCAGGGAGTCTGCTTCTCCCTTGGGCCTTGTCCCCTCTCATCTCTCACCCACTCTCTCTCTCAAATAAATAAATAAAATCTTTTAAAAAAATATTCAATGTTATAGAAAATGTTTATGATATAATTTTAGGTGAAAAACATACGAATATAAGGTGCTTACATAGTATGAGACATTTCCCCCCTAATTTGTATCACATGATGTGTGTGTCTGTGTGTGGTATATATATATCAGTTAGGAGCTCTGAATTTGAGTGAGTCACATTTCCTCTCTATAAGTCGATTTTATCTTCTGTCAAATGGGGCACTGGTGTACTTACCTCATAGGGTTGTTGTGGAATTGAATAACATTGAACAATGACAACAACAAAAACATGAAAAGGAATTAAAGACAAAAAAAAAAATGCCAACATGATGGGGTTGCAGATGTTTGGATTTTCTTCTTTACAATATTTTGGTACTTTTTAAGTTTTCTAAAGTAGTACTATAATTAAGAAATAAGAGAATGTGTTTAGGTAAGTGAGCAAATTGTTTCTCTTGTTCTTTAAATAACAAGTTACATGGCTTGAATGTAAATGATTGAATTTTATATGAAAATATTAAAAATTTGAAAATACAGGGACGCCTGGGTGGCTCAGTCGGTGAAGCCGCTGCCTCCGGCTCAGGTCATGATCCCAGGATCCTGGGACCGAGTCCCGCATCAGGCTCCTTGCTTGGCAGGGAGCCTGCTTCTCTCTCTGCCTCTGCCTGCTTGTGTCCTCTCTCTTTCTCCCTGACAAATAAAATCATAAAAAATTTTGAAAATACATTATCATAGTCAAAATATGTTTAAAGTATCTGTATACACAAGAAGAGAGTTATCCGCTGCCCAGCCCTGTCCCACAGCAACCCCCAGGGCCCATCTGTGGGTGCCACTGTCACTATTTTGTTACATTCATTTTTCCTAATGTGATTTTGGAGATAGAAAAAGATTCCACACCTGGTGACTTAATTTGGATCTGACAGAAACCTAATTCAAAGTGGCTTATGCAAAACAGGACATTTTTTGGCTCATGTAGCTGAAAAGCCCAGGGCTGGTGCTAGCTGTGGATCTGGCTGGGTCCAGGGCCTCCAATATTACCCTTACCTGTGTGTTTCTAACTTTTGGCTCTGCTTTCTTTGGCGCGGGCTTCATTCGCAGACAGGATCTTCCCGGAGAAAGCCTCAAAGATGGCCACAGTGGTTCCAGCCTTACATTCTATTGCTTGGTAATCCCCATGGAAAAGCAGCATTTCTCTCCTGGTAACTCTGCCAAGAATCCCAGGTCTTCCTCTCGTTGGCCTGATGTGGATCATGTGACTGTCTAAGGGCCAATCACTGTGCTCAGGGCCGTAGAATGCTCTGATTGGCCAGGGAGCCTGAGGTTTCCTCCTCACTTGGAGCCAAGAGTACCAGTGAGTTCCTGAAAGGGAAAAAGCAAGCATTGTTACCAAAGAAGGGGAATGAATGCTGAACAGGCAAAATAATATAGGGGGCCACCACCCTGTCTTAGTGCTTTTAGAAGAATACACGTTTACTGACTGAGGAACGCTCTCCTTTTCAGGGCTCCACATACAATTGGGGTGCCTGCATTCCTGCCAGGGGCTCTGCATGTGGATGGTGTGAACATCCCTGGAAGGCTTGAGTGTCGCTCAGCCCTCGTCCCAGCGGCTGACACTCACGTAGCTTCACACTGGTGAGCTGGTGAGTTTCTTAAAGTTACTTTTGGATTTCAGTGAATCAAGTAAACATTTTAAAAAGAGAGCAAAGTTTGCTATGTGTCATAAAAGGGTCGGAGAACAGGACTGGGTGGGGAGAGAGGCTGTGGGGGAGGACAGAGCGAGAGTCAGGAAACTTTAGCTCTTGGCTTGGGGCAAGAAGGGACCCATTTTCTGAGGGACAACCCTAAGCCAGACACTTCCACAAATGTACAGATCTACTCTTCACGCCCACCCAAGAGGGACGTGATATCAGTATCCCCATTTTATAGATGAGGGAACTGAGGCACAAGGAAGGTAAAACACTTGTCAAAGTCACTCAGGGAACAGTAGCAAAAAAAAGGGGGGGGGGACTCAAGCGCAGGTCCATCTGCCTTCTTTTTTTCTGCTTTATTTTGCTGGTTCAGGAACTCACAGAGACTCTTTCAGACTTCAAATGGAACCCAAAATTCTATCCCTAGTTCCAGCCCTCTCCAAATACTTCTTCCCACAGCAGGTAGAGCTAACCAGGAGGCTGAACTTGCCAAGAAATGTTAACAGCCCTGTTTGTTATATTGGTCTGCTATATTAGCAGCCTCTTCTCTCCCTTACTCACTTCTGTTTGCCACCTACCACCTCTGCAACTACATCCCTTCTTCTGTGCCTCCGTTTCCCAGGGAAGAACTCTATTGCTGCTACAGTCCAAGTAGAAGAGAACTCATCCTCTTTATTAATCCATTCATTTGACTATTTATTCATTCAACAAACACTCAGTAAACTTATATTGCTGTCAGCCTTGTGATGAGAGCTCAGTGAGACAGCTCCTGCCCTCAGGGGAATTTGTCATCTAGTGGTTGGGGGGGGGGGGGCTGATCACAGCATGTTAGAAAGTTGTTATCAGTACCATGAGATCTGTAGGGCACCTAACTCAACCCAGGCAAGCTGTGATGGGCTGGGAGCCCGGGAAAGCTTTCTGGAAGAGGTAACACTTGAGGATGCCTTTATTATTATTATTATTTTAAGATTTATCTATTGATTTGAGAGTTAGAGGGAGAGAGATCGAGGGAGCAAGAGAGAGAGCAAGCATGAGCAGGGGGAGGGGCAGAGGGAGAGAATCCCAAGCAGACCACCCCCCCCAAACCAAGTGTGGAGCCTGCGGTGGGGCTCCATCCCACAACACTGGGATCAGGACCTGAGCTGAAATCAAGAGTCAAACATCCAGCCGACTAAGCCACCCAGGTGCCCTGAGGACGCTGGGACAGAATGTCATATTTATGCCTGTCATTTTCAAATAATCTTCTTCTTCTTCTTTTTTCTTTTTTTGTATTTGGAGTGATTCTCCCTAATGAGTCCCACCTTCCCAAGATAGCAGATGGAACACCAAATCCGAACTTCTCTAACAGGTTGAAGGCAGACATGTGACATAGGCTCTACACACACACTTGTCCAGAGCTTCAATCTGGACAGAGGGCAGAGCGACATGAGGGCATAGCACCTTACTGGAGCAGGTGGTGTGGGGGACAGCTGGCGTGGCAGGGCTGAGTCCCTGACACACATGTGGCATGGGTGCTTGTGAATGGCCACACCAGCTGCCACTGAAGTTGAGGTGCTAGCTTCGGTGCTTGGCTATGGTAGTGGTGGCCACAGCATGTTCTCCAATGGCCGGTTCAGCGGTGTGTCCCAAAGAGTAAGGTACACTACCAAGTCTGTTCCTCTCACTCCTGATAGTGAGTCTCTCTGAACTCTCTGAACTCCCTCACAACCTGCACTGCACCCCAATTCTGCTTTCGCATGCCTGACTGGATTCCGTTGCTGACAACCAAAAGTGCAGCATGAAACGCGGAGGGAGGCAAGATGTTGTGGGGGGCGATGACTTGTAGCGGGGCCAGATCATGGAGGACCAGAACCAGCTCAGGGGTTAGCTCCCAAAGGATGCTGCAGAGGAGGGGCAAGGCCTGGGCACCACTTTGGGGAGGCCAAGGGGAACATGGATACAGACTTAGAAATCACAAGGTTGGAGGATAGGATCCTTATTTCCAAATCCATGGAGGGATAGTTTTTATTTTTATTTTTTTAAAAGATTTTTATTTTCTTTATTTGACATACAGAGACCACAAGTAGGCAGAGAGGCAGGCAGAGAGTGAGAGGGAAGCAGGCTCCCTGCTGAGCAGAGAGCCCGATGCGGGGCTCGATCCCAGGACCCTGAGATCATGACCTGAGCTGAAGGCAGAGGCTTTAACCCACTGAGCCACCCAGGTGCCCCAAGGGATAGTTTTTAAAATTTGAAAGAGGGATTTTAGAGAAATGGTTAAGAAAATGGACTCTGTCCATGCTCTGTGCCTCAGTTTCTTCATCTATAAAATGGGAAATAAATGCACCTATTTCATGTTTTGAGGATTAAATTAGGGGTGCCTGGCTGACTCAGTCAGTAGAGCATGCAATTCTTTTTTTTTTTTTTTTAAGATTTTATTTATTTGACAGAGAGAGAGAGAGACAGTGAGAGAAGGAACACAAGCAAGGGGAGTGGGAGAGGGAGAAGCAGGCTTCCTGCTGAGCAGGGAGCCTGATGCTGGGTTGGATCCCAGGACCCTGGAAGATCATGACCTGAGCCAAAGGCAGTCGCCTAATGACTGAACCACCCAGGTGCCCCTAGAGGACACAACTCTTGATCTCAGGGTTGTGAGTCTGAGCCCTCACATTAGGGGTAGAGAGTACTTATAAATAAAATCTTTTTTAAAATTTAAATTTATTTATTTATTTTAGAGAGGGAGAGCACAGTCAGAGAAGGGGCAGGGGAATGGGCCAGAGGGAGAGGGAGAGAGAATCTGAAGTAGACTCTGGACTGGACATGGAGCCAGATGTAGGGTTCCAACCCGTGACCACGTGATCATGACCTGAGCTGAAACCATGAGTCAGACAAATAACTAACGGAGGCACCCAAGCACCCCCAAAATAAAACCTTTTAAAATTTATTATTTATTTATTTATTTAAGATTTTATTTCTTTATTTGACAGAGAGATAGACAGTGAGGGAGGGAACACAGGCAGGGGGAGTGAGTGATGGAGAAATAGGCTTCCTGCTGAGCAGGGAGCCCAAAGCAGGGCTTGATCCCAGAATTTTGGGAACATGACCTGAACCAAAGGTAGACATTTAACTACTGAGCCACCCAGACACCCCATAAAATCTTTTTTAAAAAAGAATTAAATTAGTTAATATTATGAAATGCTTAGAACAGTGCCTGGCATTTAGTAAATACTTTTTAAATGTTAGCTATCATTATTGGGAGCAACACTGAAAAGGCTGGGACTTAGTATGGAACTTAGAGTGACACGTTTCTGGTCCTTGTTTTGCTACAGCTGTGACCTTGAACAATATGCTTCCTCCTTTCATCCTTTCTGGATGCTCTTTTCTACATCTTCTTCCTGGCTTTTCATCTTCTACTTCTTAACTGGGGGGGCTTCCCTAGGGCTTGTCCTGGGCCTCTCCACTCTTCAGTCTTCCCTCTGTCCCCAGGCCAGGTCCTCTGTTCTCAAGGCTTCTATCACCTCCTTGAAGGTTCTGGCCCTGCATTGCTGCCTGTTTCCTGGACAACTCCATTAGATATATGTAATACATCAAAGAGAATTTATCATTCACTATCAGGCCAGGCCTACAGTCTCCTTCCTAGAAGATGTCACCACTATCACCCACTAAGATGCCAGACCAGAAGCCCCTGTTCTCTATGGGCCTCAAATCTTATTTGTTACTAAATCCTGCCCACTCCACCCTCTCAGAATATCTTGTTTACTTATCATAGCCTCTACCCTAGTCCAAGCCCTCTTCCTCTCACCAGGACCTTTGCACCAGCCTTCTCACTGAGTTCTCTGCTTTCTCTGCTCCATGTTATACAGACGGTTTATGGGTGTGATCAAGGGGGGCTTATTCTGGAAATTCAAGTTTAGTTTAATATCCTAAAATAGATCAATATAATTTATTATACTTAGAGAACAAGATAAATATGATCATTTCAATAAATAGAGAAAAAGGACATTTAATAATAACATTCAATACCAGTTACAATAAAACTCAACAGGGATGCCTGGGTGGCTCAGTTGGTTAAGCGGCTGCCTTCGGCTCAGGTCATGATCCCAGCATCCTGGGATCGAGTCCCACATCGGGCTCCTTGCTCGGCAGGGAGCCTGCTTCTCCCTCTGCCTCTGTCTGCCTGGGCTTGCTCTCTCTCTCCCTCTCTCTCTGACAAATAAATAAATAAATTAAAAAAAAAAAAAACCTCAACAAACTAGCAATAGAAGGGAACGTCTTCAATCTGAGAAAGGACACCCACAACATCCTATAGCTAAGATTATATTTAATGGGAAGTATCAAACATTTTCTTCCTGATGTTAGGAACAAAGCAAGAATGTTCTATCACACCATTTTTGTTCAGCCATTATACTAGTGATACTAGCAAGGGCGATAAGGCAAGAAAAAGCAATAAAATGGGGTGCCTAGCTGGCTTGGTTGATAGAACATATAATAATTGATCTCAGGATTATGAGTTTGAGCCCCACATTGGGTATAGAGGTTACTTAAGAATAAAATCTTTGGTATGCCTGGGTGGCTCTGTCAGTTAAGTGTCTGCCTTCAGCTTGGGTCATGATCCCGGGATCCTGGGATCAAGTCCCACTTCAGGCTCCTTGCTTGGCAGGGAGCCTGCTTCTCTCTCTGCCTGTCACTCTGCCTGCTTGTGCTCTCACTGTCTCTGACAAATAAATAAATAAAATCTTTAAAAAAATATTTAGGGGCACTTGGGTGGTTCAGTGGGCTAAGCATCTGACTTGTAATTTCAGTTCAGGTCATGATCTCAGAGTTCTGAGATCAAGCTCCACATTGGGCTTGGTGCTCAGCAGGGAGTCTGCTTCAGATTCTCTCCCACTATCCCTCCCCCCACTGGCTTCTCTCTCTCTTTCTGTAAAATAAATAAATAAATCTTTTAAAAAAATAAAATCTTTAAAAATATATTTCTCTCTTTTTAAATTTTATTTATTTATTTGACAGACAGAGATCACAAGTAGGCAGAGAGGCAGGCAAAGAGAGAGGGGGAAGCAGGCTCCCCGCTGAGCAGAGAGCCCGATGCGGAGCTCGATCCCAGGACCCTGAGATAATGACCTGAGCCGAAGGCAGAGGCTTAACCCACTGAGCCACCCAGGTGCCCCTGAAGGCAGAGGCTTAACCCACTGAGCCACCCAGGTGCCCCCCGCAAATATTTCTAAATAAAGTATTAGAATGAATTCAAGAAAGTTCCTAGATATAGGACAATATGCAAAAATAATTATATATTTTTAAAAAGATTTTATTTATTTATTTGAGAGAAAGAGAGCACAAGTGGGGGAAGGGGACAAGGAAGGAGCAGAGGGAGAAGCTGACTCCCCACTGAACAGGGGCCCAATGCAGGACTTAATCCCAGGACTCCAAAATCATGAATGACCTCAGCCAAAGTCAGACACTCAACCAACTGGGCCACCCAGGCACCCCCAAAATAATTACATTTTTATATATTAGCAGCAAACAATTAGAAAATAAAATTTGAGGAGTGCCTAGATGGCTCCATCAGTTAAGTGTCCAACTCTTGATATCAGCTCAAGTCTTGATCTCAGGGTCATGAGTTCAAGCCCCACATCAGGCTCTATGCTGGGCATGGAAAGTACATTAAAAAAAAAGAAATTTAAAAATAATACTATTTATAATGGCATCCAAAAACACCAGGAATAAATGTAATATGTACAAGACCCGTACTCTGTACACTGTAAATATTGCTGCAAGAAGTAAAAAAATACCTAAATAAATGGAAAGAGAAAGGATATACCATGTTCACGGATTGGAAGATTCAATGTTGTAAAGATATGAATTCTTCTCAAACTGGCCTTATAGACTCAATGCAATTTCAGTAAAAATTCCAATAGATTTTTTAAAGTTAACACCCTGATTTTAAATTGATATGAAAATGTTAAGAAACTGAACTGATAGTGCATTGTTGGAGAAGAAAAGCCTGAGGAGTTATACTACTATTTATAAAAACTTACTATAAAATTTTAACAATTAAGGCAATATAGTATTGGCATAGAGTAGACAAGTAGACCAATGATGCAGAATAGAGAACCCAGAAATAGACTCATACATGTATTATTACTTGATATATGAAAAAAAGGCCACTACAATTCACTGGAAGGAAAACGGTAGGGGCGCCTGGGTGGCTCAGTGGGTTAAACCTCTGCCTTTGGCTCAGGTCATGATCTCAGGGTCCTGGGATCAAGCCCCGAATTGGGCTCTCTGCTCAGTGGAGAGCCTGCTTCCCGCCCCCTCTCTCTCTGCCTGTCTCTCTGCCTACTTGTGATCTCTCTCTGTCAAATAAATAAACAAAATCTTTTTTTTTTTTAAAAGGAAAAGGGTATTTTTAAAAAATGGTGCTGGACATTTGAGGGGGAGAAATCTTGACTCCTACCTTTTTTTTTTTTTTGACTCCTACCTTATGCCATACACAACTTTTTCTTTTAGTAGGCTCCATGCTCAGTGTGGGGCTTGAACTCACAACCCCCAAATCAAGAGTCACATGCTCTACCAACTAAGCCAGCCATGTTCCCGACTATACACAAACCTTTTTTTTTTTTTTAAAGATTTTATTTATTTGAGAGAGACAGTGAGAGAGAGGGAGAAGGGAGAAGGTCAGAGGGAGAAGCAGACTCCCCGTGGAGCTGGGAGCCTCATGTGGGACTCGATCCTGGGACTCCGGGATCATGACCAGAGCTGAAGGCAATCGCTTAATCAGCTGATTTACCCAGGCACCCCCACTATACACAATTCTTAATTCAACATGGATCAGAGTCCTACGTATGAAAGATAAAACAATAAAACTTCTAGAAGAGTACATGGGAGAATCTTTTATGACCTTGAGGTAAGCAAAGGTTTTTTTTTTTTATCATATCACGTACTCACCAAAAAGTCAACCATAAAGGAAAAAGTTGAAAAGATACAAGATAAAGGAAATGAATGTCATTAAAATTAAGAACTTTTGGGTTCAGTCTTTAAGCGTATGCCTTTGGATCAGGTCATGATCCCAGGATCCTGGGATGGAGCCCAGCATTGGCTCTCTGCTCAGTGGGGAGCCTGCTTCTCCCTCCTTCTGCTGCTCCCCTTGCTTGTGCTCTCTCTCTGTCAAATGTATAAATAAATAAAAATCTGTAAAAAAAAAAAAAATAAAGAACTTCTGTTCACCAAAAGATACCATTAAGGGGCACCTGTGTGGCTCAATGGGTTAAAGTCTGCCTTCGGCTCAGGTCATGATCCCAGGGTCCTGGGATCGAGCCCCGCATCGGGCTCTCTGCTCAGCAGGGAGCCTTCTTCCTCTTCTCTCTCTGCCTGCTTCTCTGCCTACTTGTGATCTCTGTCTGTCAAATAAATAAATAAAATCTTTAAAAAAAAAGAGCCTCTGCCTTTGGCTCAAATCATGATCCCAGGGTCCTGGGATCGAGCCCCACATCGGGCTCCCTGCTCAGTGGGGAGCCTGTTTCTCCCCCTCTCTCTGCCTACTTGTGATCTCTCTCTCTCTGTCAAATAAATAAATAAAACCTTAAAAAAATTTTTTTTTCAATTAAAAAAAAGAAGAAAAGAAGATACCATTAAGAGAGGCACCTGGTTGTCTTAGTTGGTAGAGTACGAGAATCTTGATCTCAGGGTCATGAGTTCAAGACCCATGTTGGGAGTAGGGATTACTAAAAAATATAAATAAATAAATATTTAAAACAAGATACCATTACGAAAGTGAAAAGGTATGCCACAGACTGGGAGAAGATATTTGCAATACACATCCAACAAAGGACTTATACATAGAATATTTAAAGTACTCGTGCATCAAGAAAACAAACCAGACAACCCATTTTTTCAAAAATTAAGAAAGAAGGGTGCCCCGGTGGTTCAGTTACTTAAGCATCTGACTCTGATTCCAGTCATGTCTTGATCTCAGGATTGTGAGTTCAAGCCCTGTGTTGGGCTTCACACTGGGTGTGGAACCTACTTTAAAAAAAAACAAACAAATGGGGTGCCTGGGTGGCTCAGTGGGTTAAGCCTCTGCTTTCTGCTCAGGTCATGATCCCAGGGTCCTGGGATCAAACCCTGAATCGGGTTCTCTGCTCCTTGGGGATCCTGCTTCCTCCTCTCTCTCTCTGCCTACTTGTGACCTCTGTCTGTCAAATAAATAAATAAAATCTTTAAAACAAACAAACAAGAAACTAAACTAAATAAGAGACTTAAACAGAACCTTAACAAATTACCAATAAGCATATGAAGGGTACTTCACATATTAGTTATCAGTGAAATGCAAATTTATTTTTTTAAGATTTTTAAAAATTTCTTTCTTTTTTTTTTTTTTTTTGTTATGTTAGTCACCATACAGTACATCATTGGTTTTTGATGGAGCGTTCCACAATTCAATGGGCGTATGACACCCAGTGCTCCAGGCAATACGTGCCCTCCTTAATACCCATCACGGGCTCACCCATCCCCCATACCCTCCCCTCAAAAACCCTCAGTTTGTTTCCTGGAGTCCATAGTCTCTCATGGTTTGTCTAAAAATGTATTTTCTTGGGGAACCTGGGTGGATCAGTTGGTTAAGCATCTGCCTTTGGCTCAGGTCATGATCCCATGTCTGTCTGGCTCCCTGCTCAGCAGGGAGTCTGCTTGCCCCTCTCCCTCCATCCTTCCCCCTGCTCATGGTCACTCTCTCTCTGTCTCAAATAAATAAATAAGAACTTTTAAAAAAATGTTATTTTCTTTAGTAATCTCTACACCCAACGTGGGGCTTAAGCTCATGACTCTGAGACACTGACTGAGCCAGCCAGGTGCCCCAGTGAAATGCAAATTTAAATGACAATGAGATGCTATTATACACACTTAACAGAGCAGCTAAAATGAAATGGACCAATATTTTCAATTGTTTGCAAGGATGTAGAGTAACCAGAACTCCCATACACTGTTAGTAGGAAAATACATCGATACAATACTTTTGAAAACTGGCAGTATTTACTGAGGTTCAGTGTATATGTATCAGGAATTACACTACTGGATACACACCCAACAGAAATGAGGGTGTCTATGCTCACCAAAAGCAAACAAGATACAAGAATATTCACAGCAGCATTATTTATAAGAGCCAAAAATTGGAAGCACTGACATGTCCATTAACAGTAGAATGGATAAATAAAAAATATATGTATTCACACACACACACACACACACACACACACACACACTAGATTACACAGCCCTGAGTAGGAACAGACAATTGCCACTTGCTGCAACACAGATGAATCTTTTGAGCAACATGTAGGGCAAAAGAATCCAGGCAGAAACAAGTGCATACTATAGGATTCTATTTATATGCAGCTCAAAAACAAGCAAAAATAAATATATGGTGGTAAAAATCAAAATAGTGGTTACTCCTTGGGGGTGTGGCTGGGTAGGGGCATGAGAGAACTTTCCGGGCACCAGAAATGTTCTGAGTCTTGATCTGAGTGGTGGTTATAATTCACCAAGCCGTACATTTGAGATTTGAGCAATCTACTGTTTATAAGCTATACCTCAATTTTTAAAAGCCTTAAAAAGTTTAAAATGTCAATGTCCATCAGTGTGTCCCATTGCTTACAGGAGAAAATCCAGATTCTTTTTCAGACCGCTGATCCCCACTGTCATTAGCTCATGGCATGGCTTCCACCATCCCCCTAATAGACCATAAGCTCCACAAGGTCAGGACCATGACTGCACAGGACCGAACTGCACTTTTTGTGGCCGTAACCCCAACTCCCAGCACAGGCCCTGGCAATCAGCAGAAACTCAATCAATACATATTTTAAGTAAATTAGTGGATGAGTAGTGGCTTTATCTTGTTCCAATACTAACACTTCTAAGCTCCCTCTCCAGCCTCCCCCAGGAGGTTTCTGGAACCTTCCCAGCTCTCTCCAGCCCTGCAGAGTGGCTCACTCTTGCCCAACAGGTGGTATTCCTGCACCACCTTCAGCCTTTCTGGAATATCCTTTCCCCTTTCTTGTCCCACAAACTGCTGCTCCAAACCCTTCTAAGCCCATTGACAACTCCCTCCTTCACGATCTTAAAACTTGAATACAGCACACAAATCACCATGTCTTTATTTCTACAGCTCCATGACTCCCTGATTTTGAGACCTTAGATAAGTCACCTAACTCTCTGGGTTGGTGATTCAGTGTGGACACTCCCACCAAGACTTATTCTTTTCCCTTGTGCCCAGAAGCCTGACCTCTATGGATGATATCACTGAAAAACCTTGCCTTCTGTTTCCCTATGGATTCAAACAATGGGAAGTCCCAGCAGGAACGAGAGAAAAGGGAACTCATTCTTCTCTTCCTAACCCCATTTTCCACAGCCATGGCTTCCATCAGGTACCCCAACCTTTCACAACCCCAGCTTCACTAGTTGCTAATGACAGCCCTTCTCACTTCTTTTCCCTTCAGACCCATAGGTGGTAACGGCTCCCCACTGTTGCTAACCCTTGGGGCACCCCACCATCCCTTGTAGGCTTCCCTTACCCTTTCCACTTCTGTAAATAGTCCTTTTATGTGACTCTGCAAGAAACCCCTCAGTTGCCATCTGTTTCCTACTGGGACCCAGTGTCACATTTCCCTAACCCTCAATTTGTTCATTTGTAAACAAGGAGGCAACTGTGATGATTGAATGAGGTCGTGTGTATGCAGTGCTTAGTAAAATGCTAGCCTTTGCATGAGTGCTCAAAGAACATAAACTACCTTTATAATTATGATTTTGCTCCAATGCTGGGCTGTGAGTATCCTGCTTCATTTGATGGAGGCCCAATAAATATTGCTGAGTAAAAGAAAATGAACAAATGAATGAGTGAGCAGTGTGACACAGAGCAAGACAAGAGTCACTATGTTACTTACAGACTCTTTGTGTTTAGCTGAAGAACTTTCTTGAGATAGTGAGCCCCCCAAGTTTGGAGGAGTGCAAGCTCTGGAGATAGAGAAAATCAACTGATGGTGTTGAAACAAAGTGCAGCAAAGCAGTGGCATGGAGCAGGGGGAGTTGTTTCTGAGACCTTTCCAGCTCCAAGAGTCTGCAGTTCTCTGACCCTAGGAGTCATAGGAAGAGAAAATAGAAAATCCTTTGGGGGTGCCTGGGTGGCTCAGTGGGGTGAAGCCTCTGCCTTTGGCTCACGTGGTGATCTCAGGGTCCTGGGATTGAGCCCCATATCAAGCCCCACATCGAGCTCCACATCAAGCTCTGCTCAGTGGGGAGCCTGCTTCCCTCTCTCTCTCTCCCTGCCTCTCTGCCTATTTGTGATCTCTGTCTGTCAAATAAATAAATAAATAAATCTTAAAAAAGAAAAAATCCTTTGGCTTAGGTTTGGAAGAAGATCTGCACAGGGCAGATCTACACATGGACTCACAATATTTTGGTTCAGCTTTTAAAAACCACCCAGTTGGCCAGCCTCAATTATAGAGAAGCAAATGAAGCCCAGAGAGGGGAAGACACTAGTCCAAAGTCACATGGACAGGCCAGAGCTCCGTGGTCCTAACTCCCAGCCTGCTTAGGCCTCTACATGCATCAGGGCTCAGAAGAAAATACATTCCCCCCCAAAATTTTTCTTAAAGGAGAAAATGGGGCATCTGTGTGGTTCAGTCAGTTAAGTGTCCAACTCCTGATTTTAGCTCCGGTCATGATCTTAGGGTGGTGAGATGGAGCCCTGTGTTGGGCTCTACGCTCAGCAGGGAGTCTGCCTGAGATTCTCTCCCTCTCCCTCTGCCCCACCCTCCTCTGCTCACTCTCTCTCTCTCCCTCTCTCTCAAATAAATACATCTCTTAAAAAAAAAAAAATAACAAATAAGAAAAGAAGATGTTTTCCTCGTACAAATTCTACAAAATGACTTCTCTCCATACCTTTGCAGAGTCAGACGCACATCACAGCAATAAGTCAGTGGGCTGGCAAGGATCCCGGCTCGAGGTAGGGAGGGGGCATCATGTGAGATCCTCACCAGACAATATCTGGGGTGGGGGTGGAGAGAGGAGCATGTCCTCACCTTCTGGGGACTACTGGGACAGAGAGAACAGATGTGGTTAGTGTGGCCCAGAGCAGAGCAGGGGCCTCTGGGAATAGCTACAAGGAGTGAGCTCCCAGAACTTTCTAGCAGAGTGATCCATGGCGGGAGTGAGCTCCTCAGTCCCTGTGGGGGCACAGCAAGGGCTCTGGAAAGGGACTTCGTTTCCAGGTTAGGGAGAGGAACAAAGACTCTCTGAGGTTCCTTCCCCAAGCCAAAAGATTTCAGGATCTTAAGGTTGGAAAAAGTCAAATTCATCTGGTTTAATGTTCCCCACAGGGCGCTGGAAGCATCTCTACAACACCCCAGTTGACAGCCAAGATTTATCTGGAGCCCTCCCACCTGGACCCCTCCCGGGGGCCTCCCACTGCTCTCCCCATCCCCTCCCCTGCCCCACCCAGATGCCAGGGTAGCGGTAATGGGGAATTATGAGATCACGCTCCCCTTAAGGCCCTCTGGGGTGGCCCTTTATGCAGAGAATAAAGTCCCTTGGTTCACAGGGCCTTCTGGGTTGGCCTTTGCCTGCTCTCTGACCACTGTCCTGGAACTCTCCTTCACTCCACTACACGATGCTGGCCTTCTTTCTGTGTCTTAAACAAGCTAAGCTCATTTCTGCCTCAGGGATTTTCACTTGCTATTGCTCTATCTGGAATGTTCTTCCTGCAAATCATACCACACCTCCTCAGTGCTGAGGGGTGTCACCTAGGCTCTCCTTTGGGGCAGAAGTGCTCACTCCCCCATCTGCTCTCAGTTGAGACTCTGTTGGAATGCCTCCTCTGAAGAGAGCCAGCCTGCCCAAAGTCTTGCCCCTTCCAGAGTGCAGCTAGCTACCCAGTGGCGGCTCAGTGTGAGGGCACAAAGGGCGGGCTTGTTGCCTGGAACTGGGACAGCTTGGAGAGGCTCTCCTTGCTCGTAGATCCCCGGGGGTCAGCAGAGGCTTTTGTTGTGACTTGAGTGCACAGTCCTCCCTCCTTTACTCTGCCCTGCTTCTCTCACTCACTCACCTCTTCCTGCCTGCGGCTCTCCGTCTTAGCATCTGCTTCTGGGAGGCGGACTGAGGCAGCCTGGTGGGTATCTTCATCTGAGTCTCTGTCTTCATCTGAGTCTCTGCTCAGACGTCACCCTCCTCGGCCTCCTCCTGGCTCACCGTGGGGCATGTCGCCCCATCCTTCTGTCCCTGTATCCTATTCTGTATGTATCACCTTTTGAAACTACCTCTTATTTTTCTTTGTTTCATTCACCTGCTGTCTCTCTCCCAGATGAGAGTTACCATCAGTTTCACAAAAGCTGCTGCCTTGTCTTCCCTGTGCCCCAGGGCCAATGCCAGGGCCTGGTGCAAAGCTGATGCCCAGCGAATATTTGCAGACCCCACCAATGTGGGTGAAGGGGTGAGCAGGTGAAGGGGTGAAGCATGGCAGGAGTGTTGCCTGCCTTTCCTGCTCTCCCCAGCCCCGCCCTACCCCCAGACCCCCCTAGCCAGGCTGCGGGGCCCCTCCCCCATGTGACCCCGGCTGAGCTGGGGCCTCCTGGGAGGATGGAGCCTGCAGCCGCCTTGGCTGCCTGCCCTGTATTGATCAAAGCTGGGAGGCCTGCTGGCTGAGGTCTGTCCCAGCCCATGGGGGCGGGGGAGTGGGAGAGGGATTCTGGCTGAGATTCATGCAGGGCTTGCCTGGGGCAGCGTGGTGCTGGCTAAAGATCCATCTGCTTTGGGGGCTGACAGCACCCCTTCCCCACACCTCTCGGGGAGGCCAGACCAGCTAGCTCCAGGAGGATGGCTGGGCAGGAGGGTGTGGGGATTGAGGCTGGGCTGGGGTTTGGACACTGGATGCTACCAGCCTCTTGCTAAGCCCTGCTTTTGATTCACACCACTGTTTATGGAGATCCTACCAGGCTCCCTCTCCTGGAGCCATGGAGTGGACTAGCAGTTCTATACAGGCCTGTCTTGTGCCCCTCTGTGTGCAGCACCTTGCAGGACCCAGGGATGAGGTTCTCAGTGGTCTGGTGGGAATCACACTGGTCACAGCTCACCGTGATCCAGGGCACAGCCAAGGAAATGGAGAGGGAAGGCAGGGGGCCAGCGGGGGGAGGCTAAGAATGCTCCCTTCCTCCAGAGGCCTGACTCAAGAACTAATAATCATGGGGCACCTGGGTGGCTCAGTTGGTTAAGTGTCTGCCTTTGGCTCAGGTCATGATCCTGGGGTCCTGGGATAGAGCCCTGTGTCGGGCTCCCTGCTCCTCGGGGAGCCTGCTTCTTTCTCTCCCTCTGTTGCTCCTCCTGCTTGTGTTCTCTCTTTCTGTGTCAAATAAATAAATAAATCTAAAAAAAAAAAAAAAAGAATAATAAGGGTAATTCCTATTTGGCCACAAAAGGTCCTTGGTCCAGAAAGGAGAAGCAACCGGCCCAAGGTCATAGGCTATCAGCAGTTAAGCTGGGGCTGGAGCCCAGTCTCCCATCCGGCAGGTGGACTCAGAGAGCAGGGTGCCCTGGATCCCCAGCACTCTGCATGCTGGTACTGAGCACCTCCTCTGGACGAGGCCAGGTGATGGGTGCCAGAGATAATATGGGGGAGGTGGGGACCCACCCTGACCTCAGGAGCTCACAGCCCGGAAGAGAACATGCATGCACTCATGTGTACACACACACACACAACAGTAATCCACACTGGACCGGTGATGGGGGCATGCAGAGCTGGTAAACCACAAGGCAGAGGAAGTGACTGCACCAGAGACATGCTGGGAAGACCCTCGGGAGGAAGTACTCTCTGAACCGTGTCTTAGATGGATGATTTTGAAAAAGCAGGACATGGGAAAGAGGCAGAGTAGTCCAAGCCTGGGCACAGCATGAAGAAGGCACTCAGGCTGCCGTCCTCCAGGCCTCCAGACTCTGGCCTCCCTGCCCTTCTGCCCAGAAACCACCGCAGTGCCAGAGCAAGGGCTCTGAAACATGACTGGGATCATGACTCTCCTGCTCAAAGCCATCAGTGGTTCCCCACTGCCCTCTGGCTAGGGTCCTGTTATCACAGAGCTTGAATGCGAGAGGTCAGGCATTCTGTGTCCACCCATGCCCATTGTAGAGAGAAGAAAACTGAGGCCCAGAGAAGATCATACAGTGAGTCTCGGGCCACCCTGTAACTAAAGTAGGGGCCTTCCGAGCCCTGAACCGGACTCTTATTTCCAGACACTGCATCCTCTGCCCTCCCCTGAATGCCCAGCGAGTATTTAAGGAACATCCCGAGTCTCAGAATAGCAAAGCTGGAAGGGACCCCCATTCTACAGATGAGCACACCAAGGTCAGGAAGGCAGGTCAGCTTTGCAGTTCCTAAAATGCTTGCACAAAGGTTCTTATTTAACTCTCACAACTCTGGGAAGTAGACAGGGTAAAAATTATCAGGCCCATTTGATAGATGAGGAAACTGAGGGCCCAAGAACAGAGTGATGGGTCAGGGTCCCCTGGTGGCTTCCTTCCTTCACCCTTCACACATACACTGCACGTGGGCTCTGTGGCAGGCCCCGGGCAGAGTGCAAGCCGGGGGCAAAACCATCGGTGTGCGGGGTGCTCGCAGTGTCCTTGGCAATTCGGAGAAGCTGGAGCTGCAGTGAACCCCAGCATGGGAACCCCCCCCCCCTCCGCCGCCGGGGGCTGGGAAGCCCAGGGCGAGACTTTAGGGGGTGATAGTTCAGGGGAGTTCAGTGTGGGAGCTGCGGAGGGAGGGAGCTCCAGGCAGGGCCTTGGCCTGTCTCAGGCTTCCTGCCTGGCCTTCTTACCGGAGCTCCTTCCTGGAGGATTTAAGACTATGTTGAGCAGTTGTTTTAAATTTCCGGGCAGGGGGCTGCAAAAGAGGGGGGTGTGCAGGCTGTCTGGGGTGTGGGCTGCTATTTACCAGGGCCCTTTGTGGGACGAAGCTCTCCAGGCTGGAGGCTCCCACGATTGCTTGCAGCTGGGCTGTCAGCCAGCCGGGGGAGTTGGGGGTAGGTTGGGAATGGGGGGGGAGGGAGGCTCGGGCCAGAGAGGAGGCCAGGGGCCTGCGGGGTCCCTTCCAGCCTCCAGGATGGCCTCTGCCTCCTTGGGTGGCGGCTCTTGGTGGGGTCCCAGGCCTGGCTGAGGGTCCTTGCGTACAAATGTATCTATAAGCTGGGAATCCATCCGGCTGGACATTTCTGAGCTTTATGGCCTTGATGCACTTAATCTTTCATTTCCTCTCCCCTGCTTCATCTCCCCGCTCGCTCACTTCCCCTCTTTCCCAAGAGAGGAATTGCTCTGCTCCCCCCCCCCCCCCCCGCCCCCATGGTGCGGGGAGGCTCCCTGGCCCCTTTGTCAGAAGCTACCTGTGTGCACAGCTGTCCCGCTCCCTCCCTGTCTCTGTCTGGGCCCACCATTCACTCCCCTTCCGAAGACAGTAGCGGATAAACAGGCCTGGCAGAAACCCCCGTTTCCTTAGCACCCACAGGATCAGCTCCTTAGCCAGAGAGCCAACAGCCTTCAGCCTCCTCTGTCTGCTCCCCTCAGGGATAGCCCACACTCCGGCCCCAGCCTAAGGAACCAGGGCACCTGTGTTGCTGCTCTCTCCCTTGCTCACGCCCCCCCCCCCCCACTTTCCCTGCCCAGAGTATCTGCTGTCCATCTTTCCCCCTTGGCTCAGGAATCTCTCCCAGGGCAGGTCAGGGCCTGTCCTCTGTATGCCTGCAGCCTTATTTTCGGTGAAAGGAGAACACTATTTGGTCTTGTTTGCCTTACAAGCTTACTGATAGACCAAGGGGAGTAAAGGGCTTTGGAGGTTGTCTAGGACTGTATCAATTCGAGGGTAGGGAGGCTAGATTCATTTGGGGGGATCCTACTCTCACAGAAACATTTTACCATGAGAGTCATTTTGTGCTCCTTCTTGATGGGATCCTAAAGCCAGATTCTGGGAGCCTGGCTTGTCTGTGGTATCCCAGCGCCCGCCTAGGGTCCGGCTCAGGAAATCTCTCAGAGGAGAGATTCCCCAGGTTCTTTCCCTTCATCTTATACCGAGGAGACTAAGGCCCAGAGAGGGAAAGGAACTCACCCAAGGTCATACAAGAAATCCGGGCAGAGTTGGGACCAGTTTCTCGAACATTTACTAAAAACCTAGTTAGTTTTAAAGAGCCCCTGGCTGGGAGCCAGGAGAAGAGTAGGTTTGAGCCCTAACTTAGTCCCTACCCCAAACTCAAACAAGTGCTCTGAATTCGGTCCTCTCTTCGCCTCTCTGGCACCCTCCCCTTTCCCCTCCCCCCACCAGGTTTCCTTCCGCCCAATTCTGATGGTGGGGGTTGGGACTCTCCTTTGAGGCCCCTCCCACCCGAGCTCTCTTTCCTCCAGTGCCACCAGAGAGCTGGGCTAGGCCTTGGGGGAAGGTGGTTGGTCCCAGCTGCAAGGCCTGGTGAGTCCCACACTGGGAGAATGAGTCTGCATAGAACAAAGAATGTCGAATGTCCCTTTTGTTTTGGGGATGGGGTGGGAACAGAGCCCTGGGCCAGCATGGGGAAGAATGGAGCAGGATGGGTATGTCTGGGTAAGGATGGTAGGATGGGCTGAGGGTGTGCTCTCAGGGGGTCCAAAATGGTGAAAGGTCAGACATGAGTCTCTAATGCTTTGGCCTCTTGTGGGGGAGGGGTGGGGGTGAAGGGAGCCACCTCCCTGGTCCCATAGCAAGGTGGTGGGAACCTTGTAGGACAGGGTCCCTAGGTCCCTACACTGTCAGGAGGCTTTCTCAGCGTGTTTCTCCCCACCACATGGCACCAGCAGTGGAGACCTTCCAATCTTCAGCAAAACCCCAGGGAGATGGCCTGATCACCCCCATTTCATAGGCATGGGGAGTGACTGGTCTCTAGCTAGTCCACTCGGGAAAAGCAGAACCAGAATCTGAAATCAAGCCCAGTTCTAAGCCAGGGCAGTTACCACTTTTCCCTTGAGGGCAGAGGTCACACTGGCCAGATTTTAACTGGACAAAGGGCTCTTCAGAAAGGTGAGGCAACTTGCCTCAGGCCACCCAGCCTGTTTGGGACAGGGACTGGCCAGGCCAGCCCTCCTGCCTGCTCTAACTGGCTCCAGTCCTGAATGACCTTCTCTAGGACCCAGAGCCTCCGGACAGGGGAGACGCTCTTCTTCCTCCAGGGTCAGTTTATGCTCCCAGATTTCAGCTGGGAGCCCTAGAGTAAGGAGGAGGAGTAGGGGAGCTGGCTCCTTATCAGTCCTGTGGTGCCTGTCAGAAGAGCTCTGCTCTTGGAGAGTGAGTCTGCTCCCCTATAAATAGGTTCTGCCTTGTGGAGTGACTGGGGGGGAACTCTAGGAGACAAGGGAGGCAAAGGTGAGCAGTACTAACCAGGTCTTCTCGCAGGCGAATTCCCTTCTTCCCTCCTCCTTTCCTCCTCTCTGCCTCCCTCCCCTTAGCTCTTTGGCCTTGAGGTCAGATGAGGCCTGATTAATGGCCGGGGAAGCTAGTTCAGCAGGGCCCCAAAGACACAGGCAAGAAGTATGAGAAGGTAGGAGGAGGCAGGAGAGGGAACAGGGCAGAGCCTAAGAAGGAAACAGATGTGGAGTGAGAGAGCTGGTCTTCAGATTCAGGAATTCATTTCTGGGGGCTCATAGCACTTGAGTTACCCATTGTCATCTTACCCTCGAGAACCCTGGGCTACCTGTCCTAGAAGGAAGGAACCATCCCCTGCTCTTTACTCCAAATTGTTGAGATGAGACCACAATGGGGCCTTGGGAAGGCCGTGTCCTGGCACCAGGAGAGCCTGCTGGAATTTCCCCATCTTGTGGGCCCACTGGTTGAAAGGGGGTTGGAACCGAACCAGGGGTGGTGGAAGAACTTGTTTTGAAGCCAAGGAGCACTCGGTGCCCCCCCCCGCCCCCCCCCCAAAGCTTCATGTTTACTTGGGGAAGCCCTAGGGGTCTGGAGGAGATTATGGGAGCTCTCAAGCTGGAGAATCCCGGATGGTAGGGTCTCTTGGACCTGGGTCTCCGGGATCTGCTCCACCTACACCCACATGCTCCCCACCTTGCACTCAGGCAGAACCCTTAACCCCCTTGATGGAGTGGGGTGGGGGCTGACTTCAGGTTGTCCCTCTCTCTTGGGCTGAATGGTTTCCTTGCAGAAGATGCTCAGGCCCTTTAAAAAGAAATAAATAAATAAATCCAAGACCAGATTTAAAGTCTTGCCTGAATGCTCCCAGCCTGGCTTCTCCCTCCCTCCTCCCCCTGGAGCTCTTACAGCCCCCATTGCCTGAGCACCCCCCTCTCCCAGGGCCATGCAGCCTTCCAGTTGAGTGGGAAGAGCAGGCAGGAATCTTGTGTTTTGGAGGGCCTCCTATGTGCTGTGTTGTGTCCCTTACCTCCCTGACTTACCTCATCAAAGCCTTCCCAAGCTGCTAAGGTCCTTACAGCAGGCCCTGTCATCCCCACTTGTCCAGAACCTGGCAGAAGAGAAAGGCTGGGCTGAGGGAGGGTAGGGAACTTGTCTGGGGCTGCATAGGGGCCGAGCTTAGGACGTGTCCTCAGTCTTCCAAGTGGAGCTCCAAGTTTTCGCCTGTGCCACCCTGCCCAGGATCTCCAGCATCAGAGGGCAGTGTCAGGCTGAAATGGGCAAACATCAGAGCCGGAAGCAGACTCAGAAACCATTTCATGGGGCGCCTAGGTGGTTCAGTGGGTTAAAGCCTCTGCCTTTGGCTCGGGTCATGATCCCAGGATCCTGGGATCGAGTCCTGCATCGGGCTCTCTGCTCAGCAGGGAGCCTGCTTCCTCCTCTCTCTGCTTGCCTCTCTGCCTACTTGTGATCTCTGTCAAATAAATAAATAAAATCTTTTTTAAAAAATCTTAAAAAAAAAAAAAAAAGAAACCATTTCATACAGCCCTTTCTCGTACGGCTGGAGACTGTGACCTGGAGGAGGCAATGGGCTCACTCGGGGTCCCACAGCAAGTCATTCCCGGTGCCATGCAAGGTGCTAGGTAGGCGCCAGGGGACACAGAGCACAAAAATGACAAGATGCTGGTCTCATGGAGCTCTTACTGATGGAGCCCAGCAGGGCCTTTGGGGTTCCCATAAGGGAAGTATGGTGGCCTCTCATGATACAGAGCAGCCCCTCACCCAGAAGGCTTCCTGGACAAGGTGGCTTCTGAGAAAGGAATGGTCGCTGGTAACAGGCAGAGAAGGAGTGCTCCAAGAGCTGGAGTGTTGTTCTCCATTCTCTGCCCCTTACGGAACCACTGGAGGGATTTACTGGCTTAGAGTTACTGGCTTAGATTTACTGGCTTAGAGTAGGTAAAATACAAGATGTCCAGTAAATTTAAGTATCAGATAAACAAACAAACAAAATAATTATTTAGCATAAGTATGTCCCATGCAACATTTAGGATATACTTGTACTAAAAAATGATTCATTGTTGGGGCACCTGGTTGGCTCAGTCTGGTAAGCCTCTGCCTTTGGCTCCAGTCATGATCCTGGGGTTCTGGGATCCAGCCCTGCATTGCATCGGGCTCCCTGCTCAGCGGGGAGCTGCTTCTCCCTCTCCCTCTGCCTGCTGCTCCCCCTGCTTGTGCTCTCTCTCTCTCAGATAAAGAAATAAAATCTTTAAAAAAAAATTATCCATTGCTTATCTGAAATTCAAATTCAACGGAGAGTCCTGTATTTTTTATTTGCCAGATCTGGCAACTTAACCTGGCTGTGCCCTGGGGAGATGGGTTGGGAGGGTCTGAGGCTGGAGGCGGGGGTGGGGGGGGTGAGGGGGGTGAGGTGGGGGGGCGGTGCACCAGGGCGAGAAGGTGGAGACTCAGGAGATTGAGTCTGGATGGAGTTAAGAGGAGGAAGGAAGAGGCAAGGCTAACCCCCTGCCATCTGAGCAATCAAGTCGGGGTATGGAGGTGGCACCCCCTGGGAGGATGGTGGGAGACAGGGAGCATGGTGAGTTTAGTTACTGACAGTTATGGCTGAGACTCTCAGGGCCCTCCTAATGGAAATGTCCAGGCAGCATCGTGGCTAAGGTGCCACTGGCAGATTCCAGTGGAGAGAAGAGAAGGGGCTGACATGGACCAGTGGCTCCCCTCGCATACCCCCACCACAGGGCTCAGTTGTGACTCAGGGCTCAGGAAGGGGCTGGGGGGTGGGGGGACGAACGCAACTGGTTCTGGTCCCTGGCAGTACCACCCCAGGTCTACCTCTGCTAGGCTCCGAGGACTGGAATTTGACTTTATCTTCCCAAAGGTCACCTTGCCCACAGCCCTGCCCTGGGGGGTGGGGGTGGGGAGGACATTCCTCACATACCCTCCCAGGAGGTGGCTTCTCTGGGTTTCCAACCATCCTCAGCTCCTCTTGGCAGGCCTTACTGAAGGCCTACTAAGCATCCCTGGGGTCTGGGCTTGGGGGTCTGACCAGCCTATGTTTGAATTCTGACTTTGCTTCCTACCAGCTGGGCAATCCTGGGGCCAGTGACCTCTCCTTCTTGAGCCACTTGGTCCCTGTCCTCACTCGTAAATGGGGGATCATTCTGACAGGAGTGTTAGGTGATCATGTCTTTATATTTTTATTTTCATTTTTTAAAGGTTTTATTTATTTATTTGACAGAGAGAGACACAGCGAGAGAGGGAACACAAGAAGTGGGAGTGGGAGAGGGAGAAGCAGGCTTCCCGCGGAGCAGGATGTGGGGCTCCATCCCAGGACCCTGGGATCATGACCTGAACGGAAGGCAGACGCCCAAGGACTAAGGCACCCAGGCGCCCTGGTCATGTCTTTTATTTTTTTTATTTTTATTTTTTTTAAAGATTTTATTTATTTATTTGAGAGAGAGGCAGTGAGAGAGCATGAGCGAGGAGAAGGTCAGAGGGAGAAGCAGACTCCCCGTGGAGCTGGGAGCCCGATGCGGGACTCGATCCCGGGTCTCCGGGATCATGACCTGCGCTGAAGGCAGTCGTCCAACCAACTGAGCCACCCAGGCGTCCCTGGTCATGTCTTTTAAAGCATCACCTCAGCCCTTGGCTTTCAGCAGTGCTCTTAATACTGACTCCTCCTTTGCCTTGAGCCTCAGTGTCCTCATTTTAAAGAATAATGTAGGGAAGCCTAGGTGGCTCAGTGGGTTAAGCATCTGCCTTCGGCTCTGGTTATGATCTCAGGGTCCTGGGATCAAGGCCCTTGCAAGGCCCAGGTTGGGCTCCCTGCTCAGAGGGAAGTCTGCTCCTCCTTCTGCCCTTCCCCCTGCTCGTGCTTTCTCTCTCTTCTCTCTCTCTCTCAAATAAATAAATAAAATCTTTAAAAAAAGAAAAAGAATGATGTAACCTGTCATGTCAAGCCAGGGACGGGCATGGATGGACTGTGATGGCCCACAAGGTAGCTGTATGGGAGGCCCCAGAACCCCATACTTCTCAGGTCCAGCAGAGGCTGGAAACAAAGTCTGAGATGACCTTGGCCAGGGTCAGGCAGGGAGCAGGCAGATGGAGGCTGCAGGCTCCATGGTGTGGCTGCCGGGAAGCTATAGGCTGGCCAGAGGGCCTGGTGGCAAAGGCTGAAAACAGAGGCAGGGAGCCCACAGACCTGGGCAGCCAGACCTCTGCTCTGGCTCTGTTATCTCGGGTTCCCCTATGCCTGCCCCCAGTCCCACCCCTCCTCCCAGGTGTGGGATACATGGGGCCAAGGGGACAGCCACCTGGAGCCCAAGTTTATCATTCTAGATTGTACTCCAAGAGGCAGGTATCTGGAATTCCCTGCCTAAAGGGCTCTGAGACCACTCCCAAGACCTGGGTCTATTCTCTGGGGGCTCTGCTGCAACCTTAGGCCTGCAGGATGGACAAGGAAGGAGCTTGGACACGGGGCCTGCACACAAGGACTTTTGGAGAAAAGGAAGAACCTGGCAAGGGGATCGCCATTTGAACTCTTGCCTCAGGGTGCAAATGTGAGGGCTGGGCCACCCCATGGAAGGACCAGGGTCAGAGGAGTCCCAGCACAGTAGTTGGAGGCTTTAGTTCAATGATGGGCCAATTTTACCTGCAGATTCTCAGACCCACCCATGGAAATTCATATTCTTGGGCTTTGGAGAAGATTCTAGAATTTGCATATTTAATAAGGATGGCCAGAGACCATGTAGGGAGCTTTGTGCCCAACACCCCTTTCCCATTTAATACCTTTTACTTTTAATTTAATTCTTATCGTTTAAGATTTTTATTTTATTTATTTTTTTTTAAGGATTTTATTTATTTATTTATTTATTTGAGAGAATGAGAGAGTGAGAGAGAGAGAGCACGAACAGTGGAAGGGGTAGAAGGAGCAGCAGACTCCCTGCTGAGCAGGGAACCCAACTCAGGACTTGATCTCAGGACCCCAGGACTGTGACTTGAGCCGAAGGCAGACGCTTAGCTGAATGAGCCACCCAAGTGCCCCTTAAGATTCTGTTTTTAAGTAATCTCTGCACGCAACGTGGGGCTTGAACACATAGCCCCGAGATCAAGAGTTGCATGCTCCACTGACTGAGCCAGCTGGGTGACCCCCATTTAATTCTTACAATAACCCTACAAGGTAGGTAGCTGGGAGTAAACTGAGGCATGGTGAGAAGACTTGCCAAAGGGGCACCTGGGTGGCTCAGTGGTTAAGCATCTGCCTTTGGCTCAGGTCACGGTCCCAGGGTTCTGGGATGGAGCCCTGCATTGGGCTCCCTGCTCAGCAGGAAGCCTGCTTCTCCCTCTCCCATCCCTCTCTGCTTAAGTTCCTCTCTTGCTGTGTCTTTCTTTGTCAAAATAAATATAAATAAAATCTTAAAAAAAACACACAAAAACCCAGAACTGAAGACTTGCCTAAGCCCTCCCAGCTGGCAATGGACAGAGCTAGGACTGGTCAGCACTTGCACTCTCCCGCCTGTCCCTCATCTCCAAACTCCAAAACCTCAGTGATAAAGGCACATAGATAATTTGGGTCAGAAGTCATTTGGACATATTCTACTTGGTTCCAGGAAAACAAAGCTTAGAATCCAATTGTGAAGCATAAATCCTCTCTTCTGGTCTGGTGAGGCCCCCACCCTCTGCTGACTCTGGGGCATCTCTCAGACCCTGGCAAGATCTGTTAGCCTCCAGGCACCCATGTCCCCAGAGCAATCTCTCCAGCCCAGGTCTCCAGGTCTCTTGGCTCCAAACTCAAGTGTTCTCAAGCTGAGGAACACCTCCCATCCCCAGACCTGCCCTTCTTCTGGCCCTGCCACACTCTCAGTGCTCAAGCCTGAGTGTCTGTGCCCATCCTCAGCTCCCCCTCCAGCTACTTCCGGCCCATAGGTCACCTTTCTGCCAGGTCTACTTCCTTAATAGCTATGAATCTGTCCCCATCTCCCATTGACCTTGCAACTCCCCTCATTCAGGTTCAGGCTTCAGCACTCCCAAAAGAACCATGGGCTCCTCCAAGCCACTGCATATATGGCATCTAGAATGATCTCTAGAAAAATAAGGGACAGGTCATGCCTCTGTTCACAACTCTACAGCGGCTCCTGTCTCAGTGCCCTTTGACTAAAAGCCAAGTTTTTCTCTACTCTCCAGGGACACTGAGGGGCTTTGAACGTCTCCCTTACACCCGCCCCGCCCCTCCTCTGCGTTATTTTTTCACGCCTATGTCTATGTCTTCACTGCTGCTGTACCCTCTTCCCTTGGGTTTCCTGGCTAACAGCTACTTCCTCAGATTCCAGCAGCACGGTCTTCTGCAGGAAGCCACCCCTGCTGCACCCAGGCTGGGTCAGGACCCCTGCTGGCGCTGCCAAGGCTCTCTTGCAGCACCTGCCACCTGCACTCATAATAATAGCTGATATTTATTGAGTGTTGACTCCATGTATTTTTCTATATTGACCCACTTAACCTTCACAAGCACCCTATGAGACAGGTTCTATGATCATCTCCAATTTCAGGTGGGTAAAAGGTTAAGTAAATTGGCCCACACTACCTGGGGATCTGCAACCACAGTGGCTGGCTCCAGAAAGCTGGCCTCTAATCCTGAGATGCCGCCTGCTGCAGTATTGGGTGCACCTGCGGGGGGGGGAGGAGGGCAGGGGCGGGGATGTGTGGCACATCCTGGATGGTCCTTCTAGGGCGGCTTCTGCCCCATCAGGATGAACCCAGCGGCTAGCCCAGGTGCTGGCATGGGTAGACGCCTGACGCCTGGCGCTCCTGCCCTAGTCTCAGACCTCTTCGGGGCTGTGAGGGCCCCCGGCGACCGGGGCGTCGGGCGGCCCAGCTGGGGCGGGCTTGGGGCCAGATGGGCTGTAAGGCGGCAGGGAGGCCCGGGCTGCCGGCCGGGGCCATGCGTTGCCATGGGGACGGGGGGGCGGCAGTCCCGCCCCGGTGGGCGGGGGAGCAGGTGGCGGGACGGTGCGCCGGCTGGGGGAGGGGCCGGAAGGGGCCCACGGGGGCCGCGGCTGGAGGGGCGCGCCCCGGGCTTCTCCTCCTCCTCCCTACCTCCCCGCTCCCGCTGCTCCCTCGGCGATTCAGGCTCTGCCTCGGAGCTTCAAGTTAGGGCCCCGTCCTGGCCTCGGCTTCCCATACCTGTACATCTGGGGCATATCACTTCCTCTGCTCTCTCCCTCCTAGCCTCAGTTTCCCCGACTGTGGAAAGGAGGATTTGGGCCAGGAGATTTTCTTTTCTTTTCTTTTCTTTTCTTTTCTTTTATTTTCTTTTCTTTTCTTTTCTTTTCTTTTCTTTCTTTCTTCCTTTCTTTCTCTCTTTCTTTCTTTCTTTCTTTCTTAGATTTTATTTATTTCACAGACAGATCACAAGTAGGCAGAGAGGCAGGCAGGAGTTGGGGGGAAGCAGGCTCCCCGCTGAGCAGAGAGCCCGACGGGGGGCTGGATCCCAGGACCCTGAGATCATGACCCCAGCGGAAGGCAGAGGTTTTAACCCACTGAGCCACCCTGGGAGCCCAGGCCGGGAGATTTTCATGCATGCTTCAGCGCACATAGTTTTTATGGCTCTGGGATAGGCCCGGGAGGATTCAGGGTTGGGTAATTTCTCATCCTCTTCTTAGATATAGGTGAGGTAAGTTCAAATCAAATGACGCCCTTCCTAGGACCCAGATGAGGGGAATGTCGGAAATAGAGGAGCTGGCGGAGCTGCATCCCCCCTCCCCACTCCCCACCCCTCCATCCCCAGCCTCCCCCCCCTCCCGGCCCACCGCGAACCCAACCGTCCCCATTATACAGAGCAGGCAACGGAAGCCCAGAGAGGTTGAGGAACCTGTTAGGGTTACACAGCGAGTCGCAGGCGGAGGCAGGGCGGTGAGAAACTAGGACTTAGCTTCGCAGTGCTCCACCCATCACCTGCTGCCTTGGAGCCCAAACCTGTGTCAGTGTGGGGGGAGGGGCAAGGAGCTGTGGGTGGGGGAAACAAAGGTCCCCACTCTGTGCTCTGCCAGCGCCAGCTGCCAAGATGGCAAGAAGGCTGCCTGCGAGCGCAGACCTGAGGTGCGGGCTCCGTGTGTGCAGCAGAGATCCCCATGGTGGTCCCGCCACCACTCACGCCCTCATGGTCTGCACCAGACCACTGCGCCACAATCCCAGCCCTGCAAAGAAGGTGTGGAGGTTGTGGCCTCCCTCCACCGACCCCACCCATGGTAAATGTTGAGCTGGGACCACAGCCAGCAGTGTGGCCCCAGAGCTGGGCCTCCACACCTCCCCAGACCCCGGTCCTCTCTCGGGGAAGCCCTGCTTTCCTCAGAAATAAAGCCCCTTCCTTCTCCACCCTTTCTGAGCGCTCAAAGCCTCAGCTGGGGAGGGGGGTTGTCGGAAAGGGCTGGGCTTGCTCTTCTCCCTTCAGGCAGGAGCTGCCGCTCTGGTTCCCAGCTGATGGTGGTGGAAGGTGGCTCTGGCTGGGGGTGGAGGTGGGGAGGGGAGCTGGGCAGAGGCAGGGTCTGTGCCTTTAAGGTACAGCTTGCTGCTGGAGTGCCACATGCGCAGGCACACACACACACACACACACACACCCACCCCACAGTCTCCCTAGCACACAGTCACGCAGTCACACAGCCCCACACACACACTTCAGGCTCTGTTCCTCTCTCTCTCTCTCTCTCTCTGTCACCCTCTCTCTCCACAGGCACACGCACACTCACAGGCTCTGTTCTCTCTCCCTCCCTCTCCCTCTCTCCACACAGGCATCCACACTCGGTCACACACACACACACACACACACAGAGAAGCATCCACACTCTCTGCCTTACCTCCCGCCTCTCTTCCCAAGGTCTAGTTTTTAAAAACATGGGCTTGGGAAGGAAGGGCAAGGGCAAGGAGTTCTGACCTAGAAAATGGGCCCTACCTTCTCTCCCTCCCCCTCCCAGGAAAGGGGGCTTATTTCTCAATTTGGTATCACTGCCCTGGGTCAAGGTTACAGAGAGAAATGAAGAACCCAGGCAGGATGAGAGTCAGCCTCTTGGAGAGGGAGGGAAGGGGGCTGCTTGGCCATAGGCCCAGCCTTTTGGCTAGGAACCCAGGAAACAGGGGGGCCTCTCCTTCCCTATTCACTCAAAGCAAACTCACTTCTAACACAAAAGAAGCAGGTTTAGGGACAAAGTTATGTGGGTGGCTTAGCCACAAAGGTATGAACCATCTGACTTTTTAACCAGGTGACTTACAGTGAAGGGGCCTTGACCCTTTTCAGGTCATTTTACACCTTTAGTCAAATCCTGGATTAGAATTTTTACCAAAGCTTGGGAAGAGAAATCCTTTTTTAAAAAATCTTAAAATGTTGCTTGCTGTAGCTCCACATGGAGGCTGGGAGTTCTCTGCCTAAGTGACTTTCAGCCTCTCATCTCAATGTCCTCTATTTGTGGGGACCTCCCAGTCATCCTTCAAAGCCCAACTCAAAGTTCCCTCAACTAGAGGGCTCTCCCTGTGTCATTCTGGGCAGAATGAGTTCCCATTTAGCCCTGGGCATCTGGGCTTTCTACACTTTCTACAGTTCTGACACTTCCATGATTTAACAGGCAAGGGTGTACCTGAGCTGTGGATGGTGCTTTTCTCACTTTTTCTCATTTATTCATCACCCCCATCTGCCTCTGTGATGGGGATTAGGATCCCCCTTTAACAGGTGTCAGTACTCCAGTTCAGCTACATCAATCAGTTGAACAGATCAACAGGATTTGAATCCACATCTGCTGGGTGTTGGCTGTTGGCCTTTCCCCCTGTCGCTCACTATTCTTCACAGGCACCCTTCCCTGCAGGGAACTCAACAGAGGAAGAGCAGGTCTGTGATAGGAACTGATGTCACCACATGGACAGTAAAATGTACCCTTTTCTTTTTTTTTTTTTTTTAATATTTTATTTATTTATTTGTCAGAGAGAGAGAGAGAGAGAGTGCACAGGCAGACAGAGGCAGAGGGAGAAGCAGGCTCCCTGCTGAGCAAGGAGCCTGATGTGGGACTTGATCCCAGGATGCTGGGATCATGACCTGAGCCGAAGGCAGCCGCTTAACCAACTGAGCCACCCAGGCGTCCCTAAAATGTACCCTTTTCAATGCAGCAAAGCTTTCCCAGGCATCTCCCTGCTGCAGACCCTGTGTTGGGTGCTGGGGTAGAGAGACAAAATAGACACTGTCTTCTTCTGTCCTTGGGGACAACAGGCACACAAACAGGCTGTGATGACCTAGGGTGGTTGGGGCTGGGATGATAAGGAGGCTGGGATCCCACAGGAGGCCCTGGCTCAGACTGGAGGCAGGGACTGGAGAGGTTGAGAAGGGGCTCCCCACAAATGGTGACGAGGGGGCTTGAAGCCAGGGCAGGAACCAGCGGGTAGACAGGGCTCGTGGAAAGACAAGAGTCTTTTTTTTTTTTTTAAAGATTTTATTTATTTATTTGACAGACAGAGATCACAGAGAAGAGGCAGAGAGAGGAGGAAGCAGGCTCCCTGCTGAGCAGAGAGCCTGATGCAGGGCTCCATCCTAGGACCCTGGGATCATGACCTGAGCCGAAGGCAGAGGCTTTAACCCACTGAGCCACCCAGGTGCCCCCACAAAAGAGTCTTGAGTGCCACACAATCAATAAATAAAATCTTGGGGTGCCTTGGTGGCTCAGTTGTTCGATGCCACACAAGGAGGCTCACTTTCTTCCCAGGGTGAAGGGGATCCCCACGGGTCTTTGGCTTCACTAGCCCCACACCCCCAATGGCTGCGAGGTCAGACATTCTGCTGAGGACCCTCCTGATAGCTGGTCTGGACTCTGGGGGTGTGGGAGTCCCAGGGTCCCCTCCAAGAGCTCCCCCAGAATCAGGAGAAGGAGGTTGACAATGGCTCAAGACGGGTCACCTCAGCCTGGGTTTCCTTCCCATCCCCACCTTCATGATGGGGGCAGGGGAGGTTGCCAAGGCACTACATTTGGTATTGAAGTTCAATGAGGAAAATTCCTTGCCCAGTAGCATTGATTCCAACATGAAATGACTGGTGAAATTCTTACCTTCCCCGCTTTTAAATAAAAAGATGAACAAAAAAATAATAATAATAAAAATTAAAAAATAAAAAGATGAACAACAGCACTGAGACCTTAGGTCACTTTCCTAGAAGAATGGTTGATGTTAGACCCACGAGTCTAAGGTGCCCCACCCAGGATTTCCCTAATGTCCAGCCATTGGTACCCCTCTACACTTTCTGCTGTATCTCCGGACCTCATCCGCTTAGTGGTTTTCTTTGAATTAACTCACTTTTACAAAACTTTAACAAAGGAAACTGTATCTGTACTCTAAATATGTTGGCTTTCCAAAAAGTAGAAGGTAACTATAAAAGTAAATTCAATGAAAACAAAGCAATTCTAGCTTAGATACTCTTACTTGGTAGGAGCCCCCCCCCCCCCCCCCCGCCGCCATCAAGGGAGATGGGCGACTGTTAGAGAGGTGTTAAACACATACCAGCTTCACGCTGGCCCTGTCTCCTTCTTGACTTCAGCAGAAGCAATAACTTCCCTGTGATGAGCTTGAGGTCCCGTGTGCTGCACCGCTGGGTCTGGGCACCATCCCGGTCAGTGTGCCTGACCTAAACTTTGAGAGACTCGGTGTCAGTGGAAGCCCTTTGGTCCAAAGAGAGAAGAGACATAGCCAAGGTCATTCAGTAGGGAAGTAGCCAACAGGAGCCAAGGACCCAGGATTTTGACCCAGGGTGGGGCTGCTTGAAGGGGGGGGCGGCGCAAGGCTGGCCCAGGAGAGCCAACCCTGGGTTGTGACACCCAAGGCTCAGTGTTGCTATTGTCCATCTAGATGTCCCTGAGCACGGGCTAACATGGCTCTGAGCCTCAGGTCCCCCATCTGTGTGGAAGATCTCTACCCCCTCATGCAAGTCCTAGACCTCTTCGATTCCTTCCCAGAAGACAGAAACCCCTCAGGACCTCCCCAGAGCTGACAGGCCCACTCCCACCCCTGCCTGGGCGGTCTGACCCCTGCTCCCCCTTCCAGCTCCTGCCCTTCAGGTCCAGCCACAGCCATCTGCTGAGCACAGTCCCTGGACCATCGTAGGCACACGCCATCGATATTTGTTGAAGGAGTGCATCAGTGAATACTTTGCTGCCTCATCTATGCATCAGCTGGTCCCTTTTCTTGGAATGCCCTTTCTTCCTTTCTTGGTCTCTCAGCTTGGATTCCATCGCTAAAACCCTGCTTAGACGCACCCCCTTCCCTAAGAAGCTCTCCCTGAAATTTCCCAGAAGAATTCATTACCCATTAGTTCAACAGATGACTGTTAGTGCTTCCTGTGTGCCAGGGATGGGGCTGGGGGCTGGGGGAGACCAGCAGGAAAGAGACAGAGAAGGGTCCTCCCCTCCTGATCTTCCCCTCTTCTGAGTCCCCCAGGGCCTGTGCTGCTGCTCTCATGCTGGCCGCCCCGAAGCCTTGCTGTTTTTTGTACCTGTGGCTCCTGGACTGTGAGTGAGCTCTCCTGTTCCATTACCCGGGGGCCCCAGAGCCCAGCTCTCTGGGCTAGGCAAGCAGTAGGTTGCCTTGCCAGGCATCAGGCCCCACTCCCCACTCCCAGAGCTGGAATTCGTAAAACAATGTGAGCATCAACAGAAGTGACGCTGGCCTGGCCGCCATGGGTGGAGGGATGGAGAGCCTACTGTGTGCCAGGCACCTAACCCACAGAGAGCACACTGTCAAGTCGGTGACCTGGGACTCAGGCTGGACCCTGTGGGCCAGGCTTCTGCCCCTGTGGGCCCCTCAGCCCTCCGGGAGCCTCTTGCCGAGGCCAGATTCCAGGAGCCTCCTCATTCTGAGCCCTGCTCTACACACTCCCATCCCCCTTAGCACTGGCCTGGCTTCCTGGAATTTGTCCTCCTAATTGAAACCAAACACCGGGGCTCCTCCAGGGCTGTGCCCCAGAGGCCCCGGTGGGTTTCTCTTCCCCCCCCTCCCGCCTCCTCCCTTCCCCAGCTGGGGGTGGGGTGCTCCGCCTGGGCAGCACTTGCTGGGGGGGGGGAAGGGGGCTCCCCTGCACAAAGTGTGGGGTGGGGGGCCCTCCCTGCCGCTGGGGTCTGAGTGAAACTCCGCTCTCGCACAGGCTGGAGACATAGAAGGAGAGGGACAAGGAGGTAAGGGAAGAGGAGAGAATGGAGAGCTGTCTACTCGGGCAGTGCCAGGATACACCCTCGGCGGGTCCTGTCTTAGGCCAAAGGCCTGGGAGCTGGAGGGCAGATTTGTGAAAGTCAGCTCCGTCCAGACCTACTGTGTGTCCTTGGGCCTTGGGCAAGTACTTCCCTTCTCCAAGCTTCCAGTTCCTCTCACGGGATTATGGCAGGCGTGCAACAAGATTACCCTAAGTACCCTGTAGCCGGTGGTCGGGGCTCAGTGAGGCCCAGCCTGCTGTCTGTGGTAACATGGGCACACAGCCTTTGCTGGCAGGCACGTCTGACAATGTGTGGGACTGGAGAAGGATGTAGCTGGAAAGGTCACTCGAGGTCAGTGACTGTTTGTTGAACGAAGGAATTCATTCAACTTTCAACAAACATTCAACTGGGCACCCCTCTGCTCCAAGCCCTGGGACAGGCCCTGCGAGGGAAGTGAGGCCCTGCCCTCAGCGCACGCTGGGGGGAGGGGTGGGCAGCCGGTCACAGCAGTTAAAGGCGATGACAATGCAGACTGATCGGTGACAGGAAAGCAGAGAGGGCTGAGGGAGCCCCAGGCGGAACTAACCCAGGCTGGGGCAGGGGACAGGGTGGTCAGGGATGGCTTCCCAGGGAAAGCAGGGGAGAGCTGAGAGGTGAAAGCTGGCCTCCCCTTCTGCCGGCAATACTCGTCCCCATGGGCCTGCTGGCGGCAGGTGCTGCCCATGGCGGCGGCTGTGCTGGGAAGCCAGAGCGGACCACCTGCCCTGTGCCTCGGGCGCCCAGAGTTTCCACACAGATTATCCTTAGAGCCACTTATTTTCATGTGTGTGCTCTTTGAGGCGACTGGCCCGTCCATGTATCATGCAGGTGACAAAAATGTTTTAAAAAAGTAAAAATAGGGGTACTTGGCTGGGTCAGTCAGTAGAGCGTGTGACTTGATCTCCAAGTCGTGAGTTCAAGCTCACATTGGAAGCAGAGCTTACTAAAAACGAAACAAAACAAAACAGATGGAATTACTTTGAATAATATACTGTGTTAAACCCAATATATCCAAAATATTATAAACATGTAATCGATATTAACAAATTGTTAACAAGCTAATGGATATTCTTCCCCTTCTTTTTTGAAATCTGGTGTGTGTTGTGCACTGAACAGCGCATCCCAGTTGGGATCAGCCATACCTCAGGCACTCAGTCCGGTGGTGAGTGGTTACCATAGTGGACAGGTTGGCTCTAGAATGTGGGCTTCTCTAGGGCAGGGACCTTTACTTCTCGTGTCTTCAGTGTCGAGAAGGGTGTCCGCAGGAAAGGGCACAGTGGAGAGGAGAACACCAGAGTGAGAGAACAAAGTATGTTCAGGGAATAGCATGCCATTTGTTCTGGCTGCCTGTAGGGCAAATCAGCGGGCACGAGTGGTCAGCGGGACTGCATGGATATCTGCAGCCTCTCAAGAAAGGCCTCGAATGATGTGCTAAGGAATTTGGATTTTGGTTATGGGGGCAACTCAGGTCCTCATTTATTTATGAGTAGAGGAGTGTCGTGTTCAGGAAGAAAGCTTTAGAAAGAGCCCTCTGCTACATAACATGGAGGATAATTTCGATGGGACCAGTCAGGAGGCAGGGAGACCAACCCAGGAAGCTGGTGCCATCACATAGGTGAGTAATAAGAGGCAGGGGCCGATCGATCGGAGAGACAGGGATGGAAGGTCAGGACTCAGAGCCTGATGGGTGGGGGGGTGTGGGCAATCAGGAGTAAGTCCCAGGTTTTTAACTGGTGGTGCCAGTTTTCTGATCCAGGAGACATAGAAGGAAGGGGAAGGAGGAGCAGGTCTGTTGAAGACAACATTGAGTTCAATGCTGGTGCCTGCTGGCTTTGAGAAATTAGCGGGAGGTCTTGATGGACAGGAGCGGTAAGTGGTCAGGATATAGTGTGCTAGAGTTCACATGTGGTGTGTGGACTGCTGGTCACGGATGGCATTCAAGCAGGAGCTGGACAAACACTAGCCTGGGATTTTGCAGAGGGTCTATGTGCATCCCAAGTGATCCAGGCTTGGTGACCTTCCAGCCTGGACCCCGTCTGACCCCAGAATTTTGCCACATGTGTGTAAGACACTGTCTACTGCACTTGGGCATGTCTGTAATTTGGGGACCTTTGTGGTCTAAAGATAATTCATGTTTTTGGACTTTGACCCACAATTGGAACTGGGGGTGGGATCTAATAGGCGTGATGGCTGCATGGGGACAGGCTCCATGCAGACAGAAGCAAAAGAGCGGTGAGGTCCAGCTGGACCTGTATCTTAGAACCAGAGAGTGAAAAGGATCCTTGATCTTCAACCAGCCTCCCTTCCTCCCCACAGTTTGATTTGTGGGGAAACTGAGGGCCTTGCCCACGTTCACACAGCAGGTCACGTATTCTCCGAGATGAGGTTTGGGGATTCGTACTGTGTCTTGGCACCACCTCCTCAAATCCCAAATGCCTAGAGCATCTGCATCTCCTTGCCCTTCCTGGGCACAAAAAAATGTTCTTTAACACATGTGGAAAGGGATCCCGGTCCTTTTTAATTAGGAGGATACAAAGAGAGAAGTCAGACAGCCGCCCCCACCCACGGTTGGAAGACTAAGTGCTCCCCAAATTACACAGCAGATGCCAAGGCTCCAGCAACAAGACCCAGCTTGATAGCTTTGTGGTAACCTCAGCCAGCACAATTTTATTTTTATGTTTTAACTCCTTGGTGATATATAGACCTCTCACAGGCAGGAGAAATGGCATCCAGAACTTCTCCCTGAAAAAAAAAAAATACAAAACCCAACAACAACTTATCTTTGAACTTGTGCAACATGAGCCCAATTTAATTAACCCTTTGGTCAGGCCACTTGGTTTGCCCTGGGCTGGACAAAAAAAGCTCTCCTGCCACGCGGGTGTAGCACAGAGTACTTGAGAAGGAGGCATGTCCCCCCCCCCCCCCCCAACAACGTGTCCTTGCTCCTCTTGGGGTCTCTGGGCCCCCAGCAACTCCCTGGACAAACAGCCCTATGGGCAATCGTATGTACCTCCTCTGGGGTCTGCTTTTTCCTGCTTTTCAAATTTCAGTCTAAGGTGCCTGTTCTAGAGGCGTCCCTGCATCTCATCTGGGCACGCTTGCTTCAAACCTCTATTTCTATACAGACTTGCTGTTCAGAACCGGAACCAGAAGGTTTTGAATCACAGCTCACCCCTAACCTCCCTTTACTCCCTCCTGTGCTCAAGGTACCAAGGCGGCGCATCCCCCATATCCCATATCCTTTCCTTTCTAGCCACACTGCCTCATGTCACCCATATCATTGCACCCTCTTTGATCTCCCTCATCCAGATTCTTTTTTTTTTTTTTTTAAGATTTTATTCATTCACTTGACAGAGAGAGATCACAAGTAGGCAGAGAGACAGGCAGAGAGAGAGAGGGAGAGAGGGGGGATGAGGCTCACCGCTGAGCAGAGACCCCCCCACCCCATGCAGGGGTTTGATCCTAGGACCCTGAGATCATGACCGGAGCTGAAGGCGGAGGTTTAACCCACTGAGCCACCCAGGCGCCCCCCAGATTCGTTTTTCAACGCTCAGGTCTGCTCTGTCATTTCCTGAACCAGAAAACTTGAAAGGCAAGCCCCTCCCCCCCCTTGTCTGAAGGCTGAAGCCCCAACTCTCACAACTCTGAGGCATGGTGCCCCAAGACCACTCCCCCACCCCCTGTATGTGTGTTCTATGTGCAATTCCTTCCATGTGAAGGTATTTGCGGAGCTTTTGCTATGTGCCAGGAATTGTGCTGGGCACTCAGGAGACAGGTGATGGCACAAGTGCCCAGAAAGTGTATTTTGAGAGCTGGGGGTTTGGGGCTCGGAGGAGGGGCACGGAATTGAGAGAGGGACTGGGCTGGGGCCAGCTCTCTTCTCACTGGTTTCCTGTTTACTATTAACAGCTGCCCATCCTGCCCAGTGCACAAACGTCCCAGTGAACCTTGGTATGTTTTCAGACAGGCAACTCAAAATTCGCCTTCAGCTGCCTTGAAAATCTGCAAAGGAACTCCCTTTAATCCTTCCCTTTCTACTCCACACACTCCCCAACTTCTGTCTTCCTCTCCCTCCTTGGAGGGCATATGGCCTCTTTAAGTTTTTGTTTGCTTGCAGGGGGGAAAAAACCCAGCTTCAGTGTGGACGGGCCCCCCCCTTTTTTATTAAGCATCAAGAGATGTAGCAATCTGCTTGCAGATACTGTATGTGCATAATTAATAAAATCTCATTATTTATTTATAAAGAGACACACGAGGAACTGGAGAATTAGGGCTATCCCCACTATATATGAAGAGGGAGAAAAAGAGTAGGAGAGAGAGGCAAATACTTTTTGAACGTTAGATCCTTCCAGAGAAGTGAATCTCTTAGTATGCAATGAATTAAAAGACATCTACTCCCCACGGAAGTGGTGCTCCGTGCCCAGGAGGCATCGGAAAGCAGAAACCTGGTTCAGGGAGCTTAAAAAAGGAACAAGACCAACTCGGTGCTGGCAGTGCCCAGCACGCGGCTTTGGCTTTGGGTAATTGGCAAGAGAGCAAGAGGCACGGTGGAGGGCCTGGCGACTGGGGAGGAGGCTTGGGAACCAGTCTGGGGCTTCTAAAGGAGGGGACTGGGGCACAGAATCCCTGGTAGGTGGGGGAGAAGTGGGCAGTCCCCGCATATATAACCCGGAGGCCGGCTGCGGGAGCCCCTGGTTTCTCTGGTTCATTACAAGGCAGGTAACATTAACGGGGTGGGTGGGGGAACGACACTAGGGGGGTCTAAGTGCCAGCTCTGCCCTTGGACCTCTTCATGCCAGATGCCCAGCCAGGACCGCCAATATCAGTAACCCTGCGTATTATATAACAGACCCTGCGGCCGGGCAGGCAGGCAGGGGTCAGAGCCTCCCAGGCTTCTTGAGTTGGGGTGGACCTTCGCTCTCCTCTCTCTCATTTTTTCTTGAGACATGCTTTAAAATAGAAAACAGGCTTGTACAGGAACCAACCCCATAGAAACGGGTGGTTTGGAGGGATTCCCCCCCCCACCCCCAAGTGCAAGCAACTCAAGCGGCGGAACGCTCAGCCTTCCTGGGGCGGTGGGCTTCGGTAGGGGGCGGAGAGAAGGGCTGGGGAGGGGTTCGGCCTGGGCAGCAGCCCGCTCAGGGTTACCCGGGCGCGTGCAGGGAAACGTCTCAGCAATTCCAGCGCTCGAGCGGAGCGCGCGGGGGGCGGGGGGGGGGGAACGCGCGGCGCGGGGCACCTTGAAACCGCCGGCGGCCGCGCGCTGATTGGCCGAACCGCCGCCTCGGCGTTCCAGCCAGGCGCCCCTCCCCCCGCGCCGTCCACCCCGGAAGGAATTTCCTCCTCTGGCGGCCGCTATTGTTGTCCGCCTTCGCTGTTTGGGTCGGATCGCGTAACCATAGTATCCAAACTGTGTCCACGCGGGGCCCCAGCCTGGGACCCCTGTGCCCCCAACCCCTCCCCCCCTTTTTTTTGCAGCCTACTTATCATGACTTCATCGGACTCTGGGGAGCAGGGGAGGGGGATGGGGCGGGGGGAGCTGGCCCACTTCTGGCGGCCCTTACTTCGAGATGTTTTCAATTATAATTTTTTAAAAAGTCTGCTTTGTGGGTTCGGGGCTTTTAAATTCTTCCCACACCCCTCTCTCCCGTTAAACCGTTGGACCAAACTTGAATGGGGTTTTCCCTCTGTTTCCCCTCTACCGCCTGCGCTCCAAACCCACACTTTGCAGATCACAGCTGGGGGTGGGGTAGGCTTCACTGCAGGGGTCACCACCCCAAAACCCAGGACCCCCTCAAATCAGGACTGTGGTCTGGTCCCTGGGCCTGGGCTTAAGCTGGGGAAAGCGAGGCTGGTGGTGGGGTCGGAAACGCCGGATTCTGTAACTCCCCGCACCTCCCCAGTCCCAGGGTAGGGTTCTTCCTGGCGGGGTTGGGGGATCCCTGGAGATGGATATGGGGGAGGAGGTACGGGGTGGATGCCCGCCAAACGTCGGGGGGCTCAAAGGGATAAGGGGACGATGAGGGAAGCAGCTGACAGGTTCTTGGGAAAACAAGCCCCATGGCCCCTCAGATTTCTGCTTCGGATCTCTGTGCACAGACATCCTATTCCGCGCGAAGCAGCCTGAGCCCAATACCTGCCCCCAGCTCTTGCAAAAAAATAAAAACAAAAGCCCTATCCCTGCGAAGTGCATTCTGCTGGGAGAGGTGGGGGAGCCAGCGGCAAGTCCGCACCGGGCAGGCTGCGCGCGGCGCGGGAGCCCCCGGGGCTGGGGCCGGCTGCGGGGGGCGGTGTGTGTGTTGGGGGCGTCAAACATTCCCAGAACTCAAGTATTCTCCCGGCGCCCGTTGGGGCGGGGGCAGCGGCCGAGGATGCCCAAGTTCGGAGCAACACTGCCCCCTAGGGGCCGCCGCCGGAGGTTCGCAGCCGGGGCGGCCAGGGGCCTTGAGGTTCGGTTCTGGACCCAGCTGGGTGTACTTGGGCACCGGTCGCAGGAACCACCCCTAGTGACTGGTGACAAGCTAGAGACGGTTTCCGAGCGTCAGTTCTAGGGGCTTGGGGATAAGTGTTTGTCGGCTCTAGAGTTTGAAACGGACAGATAGTTGGGTGCATCTTGCAGACTTCCCGTGATGGACTGGATCTTTAAGAGCAGTGGATCCAGTCCCCTGACTGTGCTGTTGGGGAAACTGAGACCCGGAGAGGGGTTATAACCTGCTTAGGGGCGTGGGGTTCGCACCCACTCCTCCTGGGGTCCTGTGGCTTTGCCTTCTTTCATCCCTGACCTCAGCGGCTTGTCAAAAGAGGCATTATCAGGCATTTTCAAATGAGAAATCAGAGATGTCTTAACCTGCTCAGTCACACAGCTGAATCAGAACACAGAACCCCTGCCTTTCAGCCCAGCTGTCTATGCCATGGGGACTTTGGGGGGACATAAACCATAGGCTCAGCTACCTGGCCAGTCTTCCACTGGGGGGTCCCTGTGGTGCTCTATACCCTCGCTGCCAGACCAGGGCAGAGGTGCTGGCTCCAGCTGAGGGGGTGTAGGTCTGCTGAAACCCGGATTCTAGGCGCCTTGTCAGGGCCTCAGTTTGCCCATCTCTAAAATGGGACGTAGGCAAGAGGATCTGGAAGGCATCTTGCACCCTTAGTGTTTGATAACACTAGGCTGCTCCTACTCTTGTTTGTCGCAGCCTCTCTTCTCCTGCTCTCCCTGGCTCTTCTGTTCCGTTAGGGGTCGGCTGGACTGGCTGCTTCCGCCAGCACTACCCGCTCCCCCCCATCCCACCGCTCTGCCGCTGCAGAGCTTCTGCGGCTGCCCCGCCCCTCTCCTAGGCTTGGGCTGGCGCAGAGCGGACTGTGGGAGGGAGCGGTGGGCAAGGAGCCAGTAGAGCGTCAAGTTAACCCCCTGGGAAAACAGGGTTGGGGGGGGGGGTGCAGTCAGAGGCTGCAGCTAGGCGATGGCAGACCAGGGTCCCTGGGGGTTATTTGTGTCCAAGGTAACTGGTGTCCGAGTTGGCTGCCAGTCTCCTTCCTCTCTCCCTAGAGAAGCAGGGAGCTGTGCTGGGAGTCATTTCTACTCCTCCCTCTCTCCAACTGCCCACGAACAATCAGGCACCAAGTCTGGTCTTTTCTCCCCTTAAATATCTCTCCAGTCCTCTTCTCCCCATCCCTCAGCCACCACCCTAGTCTGTCAGACTGCTGGTCTCCAGGGAGCTCTGAATTGGCCCCCCTGAGCCTTCATCCACACTGTCCCCTGTGACCAGCTTTCTGAACCACAAAGTGCATCCTTTTCTGCTTGAGTCCCTGCTCTGTTTTCCATTCCATGAAGATCAACCCGGCATTGGTAGATAGATCCTCTGTGACCCGGGCCTGCCTGCCTCTCCAGCCTCATTCTGGGCCTTTGGGTCTAGTGTATCTTTTGGTTCCTAGTGACCCTGCATGTGACTTCAGGAACCTGTCTTGCTTCCTGGCTTCACACACATTGTAACCCTGGGTCCTTCCAGGCCTTGGGGATACTGAAGTGAACGAGAAGACCACTCTCTCCTGCAGAGAGCTCACGACCACAGCAAACACAACCAGCATGGTCATATTAGATATAATAATTGTTGATGGAATTGGTCTTTCTTTTTTTTAAGATTTTATTTATTTGTCAGAGAGAGAGAGCGAGAGCGCGAGCACAAGCAGGCAGAGTGGCAGGCAGAGGCAGAGAGAGAAGCAGGCTCCCCGCTGAGCAAGGTACCCGATGTGGGACTGGATCTCAGGACTCTGGGATCATGAGCTGATGGCAGCGGCTTAACTAACTGAGCCACCCAGGTGTCTCTGGAATCTGAGACACAACACTCAACCCAGCCCAGGAGTGGGCTTCAGGGACTACAGGGAAGTCTCCCTGAAGGAGGTGTTTCTCGTGCTGAGTTCTAGGGGAGGACTAGGAATTGGTTAGATACATGGAGGTGAAGAGGGAAGACAACCCAGGGGGAGAGAAATGACACAAATGAGCATCAGGGTAGGCAGGCACAGCTCATGAGACAGCATGCCCCATAAGGAATCTGGAAGACAGCGTAGCTTAAGGGTAAGAGGGTAGGGCAGTGGGGAGAGATGTAGTTGGGGAGGGAGCCAAACCCAGAGGGTCCTTGCCTGTGTTAGGGAGCTGGGGAGGGTTCTGAGCCCTGGGCTGGACTGCATGCTGGGAACGCCCGCCCTCTTGCAACCAGGCCTTGGCAAATGCAGAAATGACTACTTTTATTTACTCAGCCCTGCTTATTTCCTGCCTCTTTCCACAGAGGATCTGAAAGGATCTAAAGAAAAATCAGTTATGGTTTTTGCCTTCAAGGGGCTCGTAGGCTGGGATAGATACAGAATAAACTGGGTCAAGCAGAATGAAGAAAGCACAGTGAGAACTTTGTGAAATATACACCTAAGTGTCCCTGTTCATCCCTGCTTTGAAACCTCTTTATTGGCTTCCTAGTGCCCTCAGGGGCAAGCCCTCCTCCTTTGCATGGCACGTGGCCCTGGTGGTCCGCCCTGATGGCCTCTAGGGCTCCCCTTGGCTGCACCCTTCCCACGCCTTCTCCTCTAACCAGCTGTTATCTGCGGCTCCCCTGATGGACCATGTTCTGTCTAGCCATCAGACCGGGGCCCATACTGTTTGCTCTGCCTGGAATCCTACTTCCCAGTTCCCAGGCCACTTGCCCCTTCTTCATTCACTGCTGTTTTTTTCCAGATGTCACTGAGGCTCTCCCTCCCTCTTGGAAGCCCTCTATGGTCCCCAAAGCTGGGCTGGCCTCCTCCCCTCAATTCCCCTTGTTCTTCTTTATCCCAGTACCTATCCCAGCATAGTTGAATAATCCACAGGAGACTGGTAGCTACCAACTCTGACTGACCCAGGTCGTCACACCCAGGGCTCAGACTGGATGCTTAGTTGTTTTTGTTATTGAGAATAGTAGTACTAGACATTTACTGTCTGCCTGCAGTGTGCCAGGCACTGTGTTAGCCTCTTGTCACCTGTTACTTTTCTCTTTGACAGCAACCCTCTAAGGTTGTCATCACCCTGTTTTGTAGGTGGGGAAACTAAGACTCGGAGAAGGGAAATGATTATCCAAACCATGAGGGTATTTGTCAAAACTCATCGACTTTACATGCAAATGATACCTCAATTTTCTGAAAGTGAAAAAAAGATAAGAGAACTACCGTAGCATTTCATATTTCTTATGTCTGAAAAAGCTCTGAGAAATAGTTAGCTTTTATTACAAAAGGAAAAAAAAACAAAAGAGAAGGCATAGTTGATTTGAGGCAGGGCTAGAACTTGACCCATGTGACCTAGCCCTAAGTTCTTGATGGTCCCACCTCTTTCAGTCCACTAACTAAGCCATCTGGGGGGCCCCAGTAAGGCTTCCCAGGAATAAGTGCTCCTTCTAGGGCATGGGGGTCCCACTGGCAGAGAAGAAGGCCTGAAAAGAGGTGTTCAAGGTGGCTGTGAAAGTCCACAGCAGGTCAAAGCCAGAGGCTCAGGGTGACATGGTGCCAGGGTTGGAAGCATGTAGGGGAGTCATTGGAGGCGAGGGTACCTCGGTCAGCTGGGTCTGATGGGAGAAGGCCTTGACCACCTGGACAAAGTACAGGTGATAGGAGCCATCAACTCCTAGCTTTGAGCTTCTCTTGGAGGGATCTGTCCTTTGGGGGTTGGTGAGGGGTGATGGTTGCTGGCCAGCGGGGCTGGGTTTGGAGGGGCTGGAGCTGGGGGCAAGGCTGGGGGGAATCCCAAGGCGTGGAGGTATCCAGAAGAAAGGCAGAGTTTGAAGAGGAAGCTGGGGTTTGAGTGTCAGCAGTGAAACAGACACCCCAAGGCCACAGAACCCGACAGAGGAGCAAGACTTGGCTCATGGAGCTGAATTCAGAGTTCAGCAGAGCTGGAATTGGGGTGAGCTTGGGCAGGGCAGGGGGAGGGAGGCACCAATCCTAGGCCAGGGATCCAAACCTGGCACTTCCCCTGACTCCTGCAGCCATGTGACATTGGATAGCATCACGGCCTCAGTTTTCTCATCTGAAAAAAAATGGGGATGTTAATGATCCCTACTTTAAGGAAGATTCTAGAGATTAAATGAGATGATACATACAAAGCTCTTCATACTGTGCCTGCCTCATAGTAAATACATAATGTATGTTGGATTTTTCTCTCTTCTTTTTTTTTTTATTTTTATTTATTTATTTTTTTTTTTTAAAGATTTTATTTCTTTATTTGAGAGAGAGGCAGTGGGAGAGCATGAGCGAGGAGAAGGTCAGAGGGAGAAGCAGACTCCCCGTGGAGCTGGGAGCCTGATGCGGGACTCGATCCCGGGTCTCCGGGATCATGACCTGAGCCGAAGGCAGTCGTCCAACCAACTGAGCCACCCAGACGTCCCGTCTTCTTTTTTTTTTAAAGATTTTATTTATTTATTGGACAGAGAGAGATCACAAGTAGGCAGAGAGGCAGACAGAGAGAGGGAAGCAGGCTCCCTGCTGAGCAGAGAGCCTGATGTGGGGCTCGATCCCAGGACCCTGAGACCATGACCCAAGCTGAAGGCAGAGGCTTAACCCACTGAGCCTCCTCTTCTTAACTGCCCCCTGCCCCCTATTCAGTCCCCTCTCCTGGGAGCTTCTTTCCCAGAGCACCCACTTCATCCCAGTGAAGTCCACATGCTGGGCCTGCTTTTCCCCTCCCCTCGTGAAGTCCACAGCATGTATCGTTGTGAGATAAAGAGTGTGGTTTTGGGTGCTAGAGGTGGCACTCTGAATCTTTCATTTCACCCCCCTACTCACCACTACGTGTCTGAAGATTTTCTCATTACTGGATCGTTTCCTCAGAGGACACCCACCATGTTTTCACATACGTTCTTCTGGTGAAGACATCTGTGTCGTCCCCGATGTCTTCTTCTCACAAATAATTCCTTGAAAAAACACCCTTGTCAGTGTGTCTCCGGGGACGCTGGGGTGGCTTAGTCGATTGAACGTCCCACTCCTTATATCAGCTCAGGTCATGATCTCAGGGTCACGAGATGGAGCCCTGGGTCAGGCTCCGTGCTCAGTGGGGAGTCTGCCTGAGTTCTCTCTCCCTCTTCCTTAGCTCCTTCCCCCGCACGCCTGCTTGCGCTCTCTCTAAATAAATAAATAAACAAATAAATAAAAATCTTAAATTAAAAAAAAAAAATGTGTTCCCAGACACAGATGTGTTGCCTTGTGGATCTGTGTGATAATTTCCCTGGGATATCCAGGGGGACAACTGCTGTGTTATGGGACACACATCTACTTCACTTTACTAAATATTGTTAGGTTTCTAGAATGACGGAACCACTTGGTACCCCACCAGCGGCACCCGAGAGTTCCTGCCTCCCCACCTGCCTGCCAGCACTTGGTATTACCCACCACCCTAATTTTTGCCAGTGCGATGGATGTCAAGTGCAGCACGTGCATTTGTGAGGCTAAGTAGGCCTTTGTGCACCTGTTAGTCACCCGGCCTTCTCCTTCTGTGGATTGCTTGTTATGCCCTTCGCATGTTCTCCTGCTGGGTTTCCTGATCTGTCTTCCTGTTGGGGGCTCTAAGGTCAGCATCGAGGACAGCTTATAGCAACTGCCTCAGAGCAGCTCTGTCCTCTGGGGATGGAGTAATCAGGTTGGCTTGAAGGGTCTGAGCTCCTGCTCACTGGTGTCACTGTCGTTTGATATGCTGTCATTTTGTAAACCTTTTCCGAGTGCTTTCTCAGGGTGGGTCCGGTGCACGGGCTCCAAGGACCCAATGATTCAGGCTGTTCTTACGTATAAGAACTCACAGTGCCGTGAGAGAGGCAGACTGGGCAGAAGAGTAGTTCCAAAGACGAAGTAAGTGAGGTGGTGTAGATGAAGAAACGGCTTCCACATTAGAGAATCCGTCCCACTGGATGGTCCTGGCTTGGGTCGTGGAGGAAAACATCCATCGCCAAATCAATGAATCCACCCTGAAACTTCTAAGGGAGGCAGCTCCAAACTTAGAAGGGCTTTTGTTCGAGCCTCCTGAAGGATGGCTAGGGCTGAGACAAGGGCAAGGGGTCCTGCAGAAGTGCTTAGCCTAGCTAACAAGATGGCGGGAGGGTCCAGGGTTGTGAGGAAGGGATGAGGCAGAGAGTGGAGGGGGAGAAGGGATGGGAGGTGGGGTGAGGGGTTCAGCATGAAGAGGCCAGGCATAAGCCTTAGTTAGAGCTGGGTGCCTGACTCCCCTGTCTCCTTAAACCCTCAGCAAAGACTCTACATTCTCGTCCGACTCAGGTGAGTGTTTTGGAAACTAGGGGGAGAGGTGGAGTTTCTGTCCAAGTTCCCTGGCTTATGACAGAATCAACCCCACAGGCAGAAGCAGGAATTTGGAATCCGAGGTGATCAGCCCCTGGGGAATTTGCAGAAATGTGAAATGTGGAGGAGTTAGCTTCCAAGGGGGGAAATGGAGGGTTTCGGGTGATCTTATTTAAATCTAAGTGGGTTTTGTAGCAGCTTGTATTTTACCAAAATGGCCTCCATAATATCTTCTGTCCCGTATGCTCCTCTTCAATTTGACTTTGACATTCCTCCCCTCAAATCAAGGGTTAATATGTCCGCTCTTTGAACCTGGGTAGACCTTTATGACTCGTTGACCAACAACGCGTGGTGGAAGGCCACAATTTTTATGATGAAGGCCAGGTCATAAAAATGCCATGCCCCATCTGCTTTGTGTCCTTGGGAGATTCATTGTGGTGGAAGCTGGCAGCCATGGCTGGCTTGAGACCGCCATGCTGTGAGGAGGCCCAAACTCCCTCACACGGAGCGGTGCCACAGAGGGGTCCTGAGACTAAATGAACACAGGGGTGCTCGGCCCCGGCCCAGCTGCTGGGCCCTCTGCCGGGCTGTCTGCGGGCACTGGCTGACCACAGCCCCCGGGGGTCCCTTAGCCGCAACTGCCCAGTCGTGCCCTTCCCTCACGTCTCACCCACAGAAATCCCGAGAGGAAAGCACGTGATTGTTGTTTTAAGCCACGAAGGTTTGACATGATTTGTTACAAGGCAGTAGATAATCCAGACAGGTTTATCCTTATTTTATTGTCAGTCTTCTCAGGCAGACTCTAGTTTTTGTTTTCAGTTCTGTTCTCAGCTCTGAGCTTGGAAGCTGTGATGCTTTTCAGATATTTTTTGGGTAAATGGATGAACGTTGACAGTCCGTAGCAGCATGGTGTTGGGGGAACGGAAGCGTTTGTGGGAGCCCAGGGGAGACTCCTAACCCGGCCTGGGAAAGCTGAGAAGGCTTCCTGGAGGAACTCAGCTGCTCTGAGTTCCTGGGCAGGGCTAGGCACATAAGAATATCTGCTCCTCTTCTCTGGGTGCTGCTTGCTTGTGTTTGGCCTCCAAATGTGGCTTCCTGGCTTGGTGTGTGTCCACTAGGCCCATCCCTGTGTCCATGTAGGGGGTTCTCCTTCCCTATCCCTGCGCTTGCTCTCTTTTCTCCCTCCCTCTCTGGGCCTGCAGGCTCACTCCTCTGACTCTGGGTCTGGTTGGAGAAAATTAAGTCAATGGGGAGGGAGGAGTTGACAAATAGTCGGTCTGGTAATTGAATTTTTTTTCCCCTCTAGCCCTCTCTCCACCCCCCAGAGAGCAGGAGGAATTAGTTCTCTAGACAGCGGGTTTTCCCTGCTAAGGAGCTCTGGTGTTGCATCCCCTTCCTAGCCTAGACCAGTGGGAAGAGAGGGAGGTTAGCAGGAGCCTTCTTAGGATTCTCTGGGACTAAGCAGTGTACAGAAGAGAAAACTGAAGCACTGGGAGGGGAGGGATTCTCTGTAGGCACTAAGTGGGTGGCTGCCTGAGCCAGGGTGAGAAGGGAAAGGCCACCTGGAGGCAGCCCTTGCACCACCCCAGGAACGTGGGGAACAGGGACTGGGAAGGGTTTGGTGTGAGACCCAGTAGGGGCAGCCCGTTGCAAGAAGCCTGGAGCTCCTGGGTTCCTTACAGGAGACAGCCCCTTTACCACTGGTTGGGATTTCCTTGGCAGGGAGGCTGTGGAGTTGGTTTGGAGGCGGCCTGTGCTCCTCAGGACCAGGCTGTACTGCAGGGGTGTCTTCACGTAGAGTTGCCTTGAGGAGCGGGGGTGGGGGCTCCTGGGTTGGTACTGACCTTGGGCAGAGGGTTCACAGGACTGAAATAACCCAGCTACATGCTCTACGTCTCTCCATTCTGAAAAATGGGGTGGTCTCGGGGACCTCACAGAGCCGTGAGAGTTATGGAAGTTACTGGCTCTTAGCTGGTCCTCAATCCATAGCGTCTTGTATTGCCTCATTGTAGAGATGAAGACACTGAGGTTCCAGGAGGCCCATGTGGCAAGGGGCAGCAGGAGGATTCACACCCTGGGTGGCCTGGACTTCCAAGCCCTCTCCCCGCACAGGCTTCTAGGCTCTGTGGGAGAGGTGGCCACAGGTAGCGGGGTACGAGCCCATGGGTTGGGAATGCCAGCCTGGCCCCGCAGATGGACTGGCGGGTGTTCTGGGTGTCCCCCTGCCCCCCAGACCCAGTGGGGGTGGGTGCCTTGAGGCCCTGCCTCACGGAGGGGTGGTGGCTATGGGCTCTAGGAGTGCTTGATTTATTAAGCTAATGTTCTAGCACATTTTCCCCATCCCATAATGAGCTGTTTCCACCAGGGGGTGTCTGCAGAGCAACCGCAGCTTCGGGCTGCTCCAGGAGGGAGGCAGGGCTGGCTGGCAGGCAGTCTGGAGTGGGGAGGGGGGTCGGGGTGTCTGGCCGCCCAGGGAGGGGAGGGGTGAGGTTGGAAAGTCTGGGTTGAAAAAAAATCACCTCCTGGTGGTGGTAGGGGGGGATGTTAAAGGGAGGCTGGAGGCTAGTCCTGCCCCTGCTGCTTGGAAGAGATCCCACATTTCTCCCTGTGCCATCCTGGCTCAGCTTCCCACCAACCCCAGAGGCCTGGGAAGGAACACTGGCCCCAGCATTCTGGCCTGGCTCCCCAGGGCCTCCCTCCACAAACTTCTGAGCGTTCTGAGCTCAGCCTGCCTACTGCCTGCTTGTTAACCGCCCAGAGCAGGCATTCCTATGGCTTGATGTGATAGTCAGACAGATCTAGGTTCAAGTCCCAGCCCAGCCACCTCCTAGCTCTGTGACCTGGGGACAGAGGGCAGGGGGATCCCTGACCTCCCTGGCCCTCCATTTCCCATTTTAGAATTAGGATGAGAAGCCTTATCTTGTGGGGTTCATGTGAGGATCAGCGAGAATGCAGGTAGAACTTTGTATAGGGTCTTAAACCCAGCCTTGGCCACCTGGCCTACTGACAGTGGGACAGACCTGCTGGGGAGATGGGATGACTAGCTCGAGTCTCTTGAGATCAGTACTCTCTGACATGGTGTGCAAGGCCCGCTGGACTTCCCCAGGAACTATTGGCTTGTGTTACAGAATGGGGTGCTCTGGTGACTTGCCCAGGCACCTAGTACGTAAGTGGTAGAGCAGGGCCTAGAACCCAGTCTGCTGGACTCCCAAACCAGTGCTCCTTCCTCTCCTCACTAGAGGTCCCTGAGGAAGCCTGTTGGCCTTCAGCAAGTCCTCAGGACAAAGGTGAGTTCTCTCAGCTTCCTCCTTACAGCAGGTTAACCAGCCTTGGGCTCTGAGTAAATACAGAATTTTGTAGACCCTTTGTGGGAAAGGCTAAGTTTGGAGGAAGAGAGGCTTGGAGGGGTCCGGTCCACTGGGTATCTACACCTTTTGTCTTGATTCTTATTTCCTCCTGCATTCAGAACCTCCCTGAATTCCCCTCCCAGAGAACTGAGCCGCAAAAAAACTTTAACAAGCAAGGGGGGGGGTGGCGGGTGGACTGAAGGTTAAAGCAGAGATGGGGTGTTTATGCTTTGTAGCGAAGAAACTGACAGAACCCGTGTTCGATGTTCTGCCCTCCGAGATCCCTGCCTGGCTGCCTGCCCCAGGAGTCGCCCCATCCTGCCCTCCCCACAGGCTGCTCCTTGCCTTGGTGGCATCTCCCCCCCCTGCCACCATGCCAGCCTGTGCCTGTGCTGTCCCCTCTTCGATGGCTTCCCTCCTTAGGGCTGGCACCTTTGAACATTCTGTCCTCTCCACCACTTCCTTCCCTGACCACGGGTTCCAGAGAAGCCTTCCAGTCAGCTCCACTGTCTTCCCAGCTTCTGCTGTGTTGGGGTCGCCATCTGAAAGGACCTGGTTAGTTGCCAGTTCCCCTGAGGGATTGAGGCTCTGGGTGCCATGTGTCCAGAACACCTTCTGGGAACGCAGTCGGTGAATAACCCATCTATGTTCCTTTCTTCTCAAAGTCACCTGTGCCCCAGCACCTTGCACACTCAAGTGATCTCAGGACCCCAGGGACTTGATGTCAACAGCAGCCACTTTCCTCGACGTCGCTAACACTTGTTGGTCTTGCTGTTAACAGGCACTGTGGAGTGCTTGCCATAAACTAACTCACTGAGCCCTTGCCACAACCCCTGAGGTAGGTCCTGTTCTCCTCAGCGTGCCCATTTTACAGATGAGCAAACTAAAGCCACAGTCCACTGGTCCTGTCTTACACAGTCAGCAGGTGGCCGAACTGGGGGGTGGGGACTGAAATCCGGACGGTGGTTCTCTGGAATCCCTACTCTAGACTGCTTCTAGAAGCAGCATGATGTTCTTACCTGCTTCTCAGAGGGCAGTCCCCCCACCACCTGTGGAATCTGCACAAGCCTTTGGAACTTGCACCCCCAAGTCCCTACTGCACCCCAAATGGTTTTTCAGAGAACACAATGTAAGTTTGTTCCCAACTATACATGCTTGGGTGAGAAAAGTTTCCTCTGTCTTTTACACATTTAAAAGAAACCGGAGTATGAGGGAGGAACAATGTTTGAAGGAGGCAGAGCCTGTCTTGGAACCCACTGGAACTGGGTCCAGAGTCTTTTCTCTCTCTGTGCTCCTCTCCTTTCCCTTCTTCATGCCTCCCTGCTTCACATGTCCTCTCTGATCTCCAAGTGGACGATAATCCTGAGCACTTACGTACCCCTCTGGTCCACAGCCAGGAAGCCCAGTTCCTACGGGAAGAGAGAGCATCTAAGTGGCTGAGCTTGGACCAGGTGGGTCCAGCTGAGGCCCAGTCACCTGTGACTGGGGGAGACACTGTGAGGTACAAACATGGCTCCTATGGCCTTTGCCGCAGTCTTCAAAGGAAGGGTGGCAGTGAGCTATGAGGCCAGCACGGAGAGTGCCCACTGTGGTCACGAAGAGCCTCAAATGTTACACGAAGGATCTTCTCCTTCAGGTGATAAAGGCTCTAAGCCAAGGAGTGGCAGAATTCGAGCTACAGTTTTGAAAGCTCACGTTAGCTGCCGAAGGGTAGAGGGGAGCCACAGGGAGACCAGTGAGGAGAACGTTACTGCTGTGGAAGGTGGCAAGGGCCTGGCCGGGGGCACAAGATCCCTTGAGGACGAGGCAGCACACAGGAACTGTCTTCTCTGGGCCATGTTTACATCCTCCTTGCTGGGCCATCGGGAAGCCTCACCCATTGTTTCTGAGCACCCACTGAGGCCAGGCCTGTGCTGAGCGCCGAGGCCCTGTCTTGAGGCGCTCACTGCCGTGGGAGAGATGGGACATGGACACAGGCCTCAGTCATACGAGGGAACTGATGTGTGAGAAGGGTGGGCACAGAGGAAGTCCCCTGGGAGATCCCAGAAAGCCAAAATTACTTGGAGTGGGGTGTGTGGGGTGGGAGAGAGAATCTGGGTCATCCTCCCACCCCCCCATCCTCTGTGGACAGGTCGGACTGAAGGCCGAGAACTATGGGTGAAGGGCTTTCCGGGGTAGGGCCAGCATGGGTAAGGGCAGGAGTGGGAAAACTACCAGGCATGGCTGGGGGGGCAAGCGGTTCTGTCAGCAGGGTGTGCAGAGCAGAGTAGTGGGAGATACAGCTCCAGGAAGGTGGGAAAGTTCCTCTAGGGGCGTTCCTTCTTGGAACATTTAAAATCCCAAGCTGAGGTGTTTAAACGTATGCCTTGGCAGCAGGGAGCCATTGACTGTGAGCAGATAGCGGTGTGGTCAGTGTTTCCCTTCAGGATGCTGACAGCACAGGTCCTATAAATTAAGCCAGTGGAGAAAGTTCTCCGGCCTTCAGAGAGCGGGGGCCTGGAGCACATACTGGTGCCTTGAAATGCCACACTGAAATGCCGATCCCCGTGTCCTAGGGCCTTAGATGGTCCACAGGGCCAAGAGAGGCGTGCACAGGCTTGGGGTGTCCACGGCAGCTGCCGCACCGCTGAGGGCCTGCTGAAGCCACCGAAGGCCAGGAGGTCATTAACAATTGTAATCACTCCTGTCATGACATCATTAAACTCCAATCGCGCCGGCTGGGCAGCTGATGGATGGGCCTGGGAGTCACAGCTCACGGGAAAGGCAGGATCATTTGTCAGCAGGCAGTGGATCAGGGGGCCCAGGTCTTGACGTGTGGGGTGCTGGCTGCCATCCCAGGCCGGGTCAGGGCAGGTGAGCCTGGGCTCGGAGCCTGGGCTGCTGCAGTGTTTGGTGACTGGTCTGAGCGGGAAGATCTTGAGAATCAAGATCTCAGGAGCCCTCGCAGGCAGTGGGGGAGTGAAGGGGTCCCGACTAGGGCATAGGTGTGTGGCTCCAGGCATCTCCTCCTAGCTCCAAACACTTTTTTCTCTTTCTAAATGGAAATTTTCTTATTGTTGATTATATGTGAGTATGGAGAAAGAAATCCACGCGGTATGGAGGAAGCAGTCTTTCATGGTCCTGTTCACGACACACAATCATTGTTAAAATGTGGTTTATGTTCCAGTTCCCAAGGTCCCTGGAGCCACCACCCGACTTCCTGCCAAGATCCCTGACATTCTGTGGGCTATCCCAGTGACCTCCCAGGAAACCCTCTAGTTTGCTTAAATCGTGTTTGATGCTTTTCCTCCCAGGTGTGGTCAAACTCAAGGAATATCAAGAAGTTCCTGGGGTGCCTGTGTGGCTCAGTGGGTTAAGCCTCTGCCTTCAGCTCAGGTCATGATCTCAGGGTCCTGGGATCAAGCCCTGCATTGGACTCTCTGCTCAGCGGGGAATGTTTCCCCCTCTCTCTCTGCCTGCCTCTCTGCCTACTTGTGATCTCTCTGTCAAATAAATAAATACCCCCCCCCCCAAAAAAAAGAATAAGAAGAAGTTCCTGCCCACCTCCCAGCTTGCCCATCCCTACCTAGCCCAGCCTCCCGGAGCTGGTTCCTAGGGTAGGCGGCCACTTTCATTCAGTAAGCTCAGGGACAAGCTGTGATGTCCCAGCTTCGGCAGTTTCTCTGTGCAGGAGCCAGAGACTGGTCTGTGTTTAGTTGGGTGCTATGCTTTGACATAGGATGACTTGTAGGCCTGGGGCTGGGGTGGGATGGGGCTGGGGCGGCAGGGAGAAGAGGAATTGCCGGTCCTGCTTGAAATAGCCACAGGAACTGAGGGTTGCACCCAGGGCTCGGGGCAGAGGGGAGGGGAAAAGTAGGCCCAGCATGTGGATGTGGGCTGCGGAGAGGGTCTTGGCCTCCTCCCCCTTGCCTGCCTGCTGTAGTTGGCGACTGTTGCAGTGAACACTCTTGGCCCCTCTCCCCTTTTCCAGCCTGCTCCCCAGGGGAAGAGGGGGCGTGACCCATCTGATTGATAGAACAATCAATTGATTAGCCTGGGGCAGAATCACAGCTTTAAAATGTGGTGTATTTGGAGGTTATCTAGTGCCGCATATCAAATGATCCCCAAGCCAAGTGGCAGAAAACCACCCTACTTTCTGCTCACAGACTGAATCACAGCTTCTGGGAACTTCAGCTGGGCATTTCTTGCCTGCGGTCTCTTGTGCAGGAGTACAAGCAGCCTCTGGAGTGGATTCTCTCTTCTTTGGGTGGTTACTGTGGGAGCGGGGGGTGGGGTGGGGGGACTGTCAACCTACAGCAAGTGGGGGGGGTAGGTAAAGACCCCCCCCACTCCTCGATCTCACCCCCCCCAGCAATATTCTTCCCTGATTTTTCCCTTTGACTCTCCTGGGCCTTCTGTCCCCACAGCAACAGGTAATGATGCCCCACCCCGCGTCCTGTGAGTTTGTAAGAGGAGCATGGCTTGAGAGAGGTACCCTGAGGGGAATGGCCGAGGAGCTTCCCAACAGGGATGGCTGGTAAGGGCTTTACAGACATTTCTTGCCCTGGGTCCCTGGCCTGTGCTGCCGTGCATTCTTGGAGGTGGTGGTGGTGGTAGCCCTGAAGGAAGAGGGGTGTGCCAGGGTGGGGCTGGGAGGGCTGGGGCTGGGAGGATCAGGCAGAATGGGCTAGCTGGGGTGGGGAGGGCTCTCATTAAACTTCCTGTGGTAGCCGGCCCTCAAGATGGCCCCAGTGACCCACGCCGCCTGCCGGAGAATCTGAATTGGTGAAAGAGATAAGGGGACTCTCAAGGCTGGATCGCAAAAGGCATTGCCCCTCAAACTTTGGATTCTTGGCTGTGTTGTTTTAAGGGAAGCCAGTTGCCATGCCTTGAGAAGTCTGGGGCAGCCCTGGGTGGAGAAGCCCACATGGGGAGGAGCCAAGGCCTTCAGCCAACCCCTAGTGCCACCCGCCAGCCACATGAATGGGTCACCTTAGAAGCAGATCTTTGGGCCTGGTCAAGCCTTCAGGGGACTCCAGCCCCAGCCCACATCTGACCACAACCACATAGGAGACCCGAAATGAGAAGTGCCCCACTTCCTGAAATCTCCACCCATGGAACTTGTGAGCATAATGACTGTGTTGTGTCACTAAGTTTTGGTTTGACGTGTGACATAGCATTTGAAAACTGATAACACCTGTCTCCAGATACCCCAGAGGAAGATGGGAGGGTGGTCCTTGGGAGGGAGAAGGTGGGAGGCAGGTAGAAGGAGATAGAAAGAGCTCTCGCATCTTCCCCTGAGACTGGGGAGAAACCCAGGACCTGGTGGGTCTGGAGCCCCCCAACATGGCGGTCTCCAATGTTGGGTTAATGCAAGAGGTTTTTGTAAGGGTTTCCAAGGTTGGGGGGTGTAGGAGTTCTAGCATAATTGGGCCAAAGTTACATTATCGCGAAGAATACGTAGACACGAAGAGGGTTTTCTTTTCTTTTCTTTCCTTCTTTCTCTCTTTCTTTCTTTCTTTTATTTATTTATTTGACAGACAGATCACAAGTAGGCAGAGACGCAAGCAGAGAGAGAGGAAAAGAAGCAGGCTCCCTGCTGAGATGTGGGGCTCCATCCCAGGACCCTGAGATCATGACCTGAGCCGAAGGCAGAGGCTTTAACGCACTGAGCCACCCAGGGTGCCCCACGATGAGGGTTTTCAACAGGAAATTCGTTTTTGAGGTGTGGAATGTGTCTGATTTTTAAGCTGCATAGGGAAGGGTGCAAACTGCCACCATTTCCATGACTTGCCTCCCTCACTGAGGGATCCAAGACCCCCCCACCCCCTGCCCCAGCACACAACCTGGCTGGGAAGAAAAAAGCCTTTGACTTAGAGGAGGCCAGGAACTGAGGAATTCATAGGACTCGAAGGGGTTGTGGGGCACCTGGGACTCAATGGGGCTCAGGAGAGGAAGGGCAGAGGCCTGGGTTTCAGGAAGGAGGCAGGGTTTGGAAGCCAGAGAAGAGCATTTGAAAAAACTCATCCTACTAGAAAAATATTTGACAGTCGTCCACCTAGTTGAACTCCCTCAGGCCTCCTGTACCCTCATGTTATAGAAGAATGGGTGGGGGGTACCTTAAGTTGCATTTTCCCACAAACAGATCCCAAGACAAGGATTTGAATGCAGGCCTGTTGAAGGGGTGATCCCAGGAAGCGGGGAAAGGAAGGGGGGGAACCATGGTGTGTTATCAGGCCAGTCACTACAGTGGGCAACTGGGTTGAACAGGCCCCACCCTGTCATGCCACCCACGGGGCCAGGAAGCTGGCCCTTATCCTCAGCTCCCCTGGGTCGGCGACTGGGGTTGGCCCTGGGCTCTTGGGGCCTGTCCCCCACCATCCCTGGGCAGAGAGGAGCCTGGGAAGCGTTGGTGGCAGGCTCTCACCTTGATTTGGAGTGAGCACGAAGGCATGTGGCTGGGGCTCTGGTTTCTGTGTAGATAGAGGAGGGGGCTCTCACGGAGTCCCCAGCCTTGGAGATCTCTCCTGTGCAGTCAGGAGACCCTTTGGGCCCAGACCCCCGATTGGCGGCCAGTGGACCCCTAGGAAGATGGTTAGCTCCAGACTGGAAGCCTGGAGAGTGTTGCCAGATGCTTACTGGGGAAGGGGTTCAAGATGGGAGTGAAGAGGAATTGGTTCAAATCCTGACTCGATCCCTTACTGTCTATGTGATCTTTATTAGGCTTATCTCTTTTTCCATCCACAGTGTCCTTAGCTGTAAAATGGGTATTCCCCACCCCGCCTAACTTGAACGCTTAGAACATTGTAGTGGGTATCAGTAGCTTGCCTTGAAGCCTTCCATCCATTCCCCCTCTTCTGATCGTTAGGGATCCCATCTGCCCCTGCTCTCAGTCCACGTGGTTTGGGTAGGTCTTGGATGGGACATCCCTGGATCCAGCCCGACTGAGCATGACGTTCCCCCAGCCACGGTCACTGGTTCAGAGGTGGGCATGTGCCCTGAGCCCATCCAATCAGCGCGAATCCCAGTGCTTCTGCGGGTGCTCTTAGAAAAGCGTTATCTTTCCTAGTGGATTTGAATCTGAGGAAGGGAAGCTCATCACCAAGTGGAGCCTTAGAATGAAGCCAGCACATGGGCAAAAGTAAGAACAAGAGATAGATCGAGAAAGGCAGGTCCTCATGACTTTGCTTGAGCCCCCAAATTGGGCTATTCTTTTTTTTTGTTTGTTTGTTTATTTATCAGAGAGAGAGCGAGAGAGAGCACACAAACACAGGCAGAGTGGCAGGCAGAGGCAGAGAGAGAAGCAGGCTCCCCGCTGAGCAAGGAGCCTAATGCAGGACTCAATCCCACAACCCTGGGATCAGGGCCTGAGCCAAAGGCAGCAGCTTAACTGACTGAGCCACCCAGGAATCCTGAATTGAGCTGTTCTTAAAGCTAGGCAGCACCCCTCGACTCCTCAGTAATATGAATCAATCCATTCCCTGGCTGCAGCTTAACTGTGTTGGACTTTCTGTCACTTGCAACAGAAACGTGTTATTTTATTTTATTTTATTTTATTTTATTTTATTTTATTTTATTTTATTTTATTTTTAAAGTAAGCTCCACGCCCAACATGGGTCTCAATTCAGAGCCCTGAGATCAAGAGTCGCATGCCCCACGGACAGAGCGAGCAAGGTGCCCCGTGACAAATGTAACAGAAATACTGGACATCAGTTGATGTGAGCTGGGGGTGGGGAAGCAAGTTGCAAGTTTTGGTGCCATCGTGGTGGTTTAAAGGAGTGTTTGAGACCACCCAGTCCTAGATCACAGGAATGCTCTGGAGTATTTGTTGAATAGATGAATAAGTGAATTACCCAACTGTTGTCCCCTGTTATCACTTCGGGGAATGGCAGGAGGGGAGGCTGGAAGAGGGATCTTGGAGAGTTTTCTTTTTTCCCCCTAAAATTGAAGAAACTTTCAGGCTTGTTCTGTGGGGTAGGCTAAAGCTAGCAGTCATTATGGGAATGAGGAAGGGTGCGAGGGTCCAGGCAGGATCCTGAGGAGAAGGCCTGAGAGAGGAAGGGAGAGCCCTGGCAGGGAGTTCCAGTGGTTTGGAACTTGGGGGAAGTCTGGGCTCTCCATCCAGAGAGCCAGTTCAAATGCTCGCTCCTCTGGTGACAGCCTGTGTCACTCTGCCTGCCTCACCTGCTGTCATTGTGGATCTAATTCGCCTTGTGTCCCGAGTGCCTGACTGGCACAGAGGTAGCACCAGGGTGGACTCATGGGATGAAGACCAGCGACAATGACATTGGTGACAGAGTCCCAAGTGTGTGTCCCTGTCCTCCCATCAATCTTCTTTCTCATCAGTGTTCGATTTTCTTCTCACCTCTGTGGCACAAAGCCTGCGAGCAGTCCATTTTCATTCTGTAAGCCGTCGGTTCCCTGAAAGCAGGTTACTTCCCCAAAAGCCCACCAACAGCAAGCAGATGAAAAACCCTCTTTCTCTTCTCCTGACCCCTTGAAACATATGGTCATGGGGGTGTGGGGATTAGCCCACCTTTGCCTTTTGCCAGCTGTGTGGTCTTGGGCAAATGTCTTGGCATCTCTGAGCCTCAGTTTCCTCATTTGTAAAGTGAAGATAGTGCATTTTGTGGGCTTATTTGATAAATAATGTACATGGGAGAACTGAGCACGATGTCTGGCACCAATAATGTTGGAAACAATACAAGAGAATTTCCTTCCTTCAGTCTCCACCAAAGGCAGGACTCGATTAAGAAAATCTCCCCTGTGGAGGGATGCATGGGTGTCTCAGGCAGTTGGGTATCTCACTCTTGGTTTGGGCTCAGATCACGATCTCACGGTTGCACTCTCTGCTCACTGGGGAGTCTGCTCGAAGATTCTCTCCCTCTGCCCCTCTGCCACTCACACTTGCTCGTGCTCTCTCTCAAATAAACAAATAAATCTTAAAAACAAAACAAAACAACTTTCTGTGGATGGATTCCACCTGATCCCACACGTCTACATGTTTGTGTGTCCACGTGTGTGAACGTGCACGTGCACTGTGCTTACAGGTACATGCACGCTGTTTGTGAGCACATGAGCTTGTGTGTGTGAACAGAAATGTACACATACATATGTGCGCTGGTGTGTGCACATGTGGTTTCCCAGCGCTGTTAGTGGCGAGCATAATTATGCTTTATGGCGGGCAGCAGCAGCCGGTTCCCCTGGCCATTAAGCGGCCTCCCTCCACTCCTCTGGGGTGGGGAGGAGCTGTAGCCACTGTGTCCTCCCTCCTCCACCCCTGCATGCTGCCTGAGAGCCTGGCCACCCCCACCCCCTCCATATGCCTGTCTTTTACAGTTCTTTCGTGCGTGGTGCTCATCGAGTGGCTAATTAGCTAAATGAATTAATTGACATCCATATGTGTAATTAGAAAATGGTTATAAGCAGCTATTCTCCTTGGGATGTCTAAAATTTCTAGGGGTCAGATGCTGGGGGCGGTGCTTTAGGGATTAAATAAGAGTGGCCAGGACCTGGGGACTTGGCATGCCCCAGAGCCTGGCTGTGGGGGAAACTCTGGGGGAACCCCAGGAAGGAGGGAAGAGGTGCCCATGAACCTGACAGGGTGAAACCACTGGGGCACTGGAAGTCAGGAGATCTGTGTTCTGGTCTCATTCATGCAACCTTTTCTGTGACCTTGGGCAAGTCTCTTTCCCCCTCTGGACAGCACTCCCTACTTCTAAGAGGGATGGATGGGGTCAGCTAGTCTCTTCGACTCTCCCATCTCTGACATTCTTCCTACCTTAAACTGAACTCTCTAATAACAAATAGGGCTGTATAAAGATGGGGTGATGTGCACCCCTTTTTTATTCCAGAGCACAACCTCACCAGGCTCTCTCACAGTGGTAGGATGTGGTACATACTTGCCCTCTGTTCCAAATGTGTTTGTCTACCTTCTCTGCCTTTAAGGTCCTCCAGAACAGCATGGTCCAATAGAACTTTCTGAAATGATGGAAATGTTCTATATCTGTGTTGTCCTGTAGGGTGGCCATTAGCCATGTGCAGATACTGAACACTTGAAGTATGACTAGTGCAACCAAGGAACTGCCCTTTTTTTTTTTTTAAGATTTTATTGGGGCGCCTGGGTGGCTCAGTGCGTAAAAGCCTCTGCCTTTGGCTCAGGTCATGATCCCAGTGTCCTGGGATTGAGCCCCGAACCCTGCATTGGGCTCTCTCCTCAGCAGGGAGCCTGCTTCCCTTCCTCTCTCTCTGCCTGCCTCTCTGCCTAATTGTGATCTCTGTCAAATAAATAAATAAATAAAACATTTAAAAAAAAAAAAGGTTTTATTTATTTACTTGACAGAGAGAGAGTGAGAGAGAGAGAGACCATGAGAGGGGAGAGGGTCAGAGGGAGAAGCAGACTCCCTGCTGAGCGGGCTCTGGGACTACAGGATCATGACCTGAGCCGAAGGCAGTCACTTAACCAACTGAGCCACCCAGGTGCTCCAAGGTGTTCCAAGGAACAGCCTTTTAAATTTACTTACTTTTATTTCATTTAAGTATCTACAGTCATGTGGCTCGTGGCTATTCCATCAGACAGCCCAGCTCTAGATCCTTTAAGATCCAGTTCATTCATTTATTCATTCATGAATTCATTCATTCTTCCAACAAATACTTGTTGAGTGCCTGCTGTGGCCAGGCCCTATGGAGGCTGTTGAGAAGAGGCTGGCATGATCCCTACCCTCCTGACCCATTTCTAGTGGGAGAAGATAGGAACGAGAAGAGAGAGAAAAGAACCGACAAAATGCGGGACGCCTGGGTGGCTCAGTTGGTTGGACGACTGCCTTTGGCTCAGGTCATGATCCCGGAGACTCGGGATCGAGTCCTGCATCGGGCTCCCAGCTCCACGGGGAGTCTGCTTCTCCCTCTGACCTTCTCCTCGCTCATGCTCTCTCACTGCCTCTCTCTCAAATAAAGAAATAAAATCTTAAAAAAAAAGAACAGACAAAATGGTTGGTTGGAAATTATAATAAGAACTATGGAAATATCTGGTGGCTCCCTCCCCCTTTTGTTTGGCCAAAATCAGCAAGACAGGAAACAACGTGTGTTGGAGAGGATGTGGAGAAAGGGGAACCCTCCTACACTGTTGGTGGGAATGCAAGTTGGTGCAGCCACTCTGGAGAACAGTGTGGAGGTTCCTCAAGAAGTTAAACATAGAGCTTCCCTATGACCCTGCAATTGCGCTACTGGGTATTTACCCCAAAGATACAG